>KZ451976.1:1703689-1908116 GCA_002786265.1 Apostasia shenzhenica
AAATTGCATATATTCTCTTCAAATACAATAAAAACTAATTGAATACTCAAACAATTGCTTGTATTCAGTTAAAATAACTTATTATGTAATAAATCGTACTCTAAATGCTTGTACTCCGCTTGAATTCAACGTAACGCGGTGATTAGCCGCAAATATTTCACTATTCAACTCAAATTCATTGATATGTCATAAATAAGACTCTAAAAGAGTCTATTCTCTTAAAATTGATCGATATACTGACAAATAGATGTGTAATTATAGGTATTACAATAAAACGCAATCAAATATCTCTAATAGATTGCCACATATGATTTTTCAACTGAAATATATTAATATAGCAAGCATTAGGTGTGTAATAAGAGTATAATGTTAAAAAACCTTCATATAGACAAGAATAAAGTCAAATTGCATATATTCTCCTCAAATACAATAAAAACTAATTGAATACTCACACAATTGCTTGTATTCTGTTAAAATAACTTTTTATATAATGAATCGTACACTAAATGCTTGTGCTCCATTTGAATTTAACGTAATGCAATGAATAACTGCAAAAACATCACTATTCAACTTAAATTCATTGATATGTTACAAATCAGACCCTATAAGAGTATATTCTATAAGAATTAATCGATACAATGATAAATATATTTGTCATTATGTGTATTACATTAAAACACAATCAAATAATCCTAATAGGATCGCCAATGATCAATGTTTGATTGAAATACATTAATATAGAAAACATTAAGTGTGTAATCAGAGTATTAGATTAAAAAACCTTCATATAGGCAAGATTAAAGTTAAATGGCATATATTATCTTCAAATATATTAAAAACTAATTGAATACTCATACAATTACTTGTATTCAGTTAAAATAACTTTTATGCAATGAATCGTACTCTAAATGCTTCTACTCCGCTTGAATTCAACGTAATGCAATGAATAGCCACAAAAATATCACTATTCAACTCAAATTCATTGATATATCATAAATTAGTCTCTAAAAGAGTCTATTATCTTAAAAATGTTCGGTATACTGACAAATAAATGTGTAATTATAAGTATTGCATTAAAATGCAATCAAATGTCCCTAATAGATCGTCACATATCTTTTTCCAATATAAATACGACAATATAGTAAATATTAGGTATGTAATCAGAGTTTTATGTTAAAAAACCTTCATATAGACAAGATTAAAGTCAAATTGCATATAATCTTTTTAAATACAATAAAAACTAATTGAATACTCACACAAGTACTTGTATTAAGTTAAAATAACTTATTATGCAATAAATCATACTCTAAATGCTTGTACTCCACTTGAATTCAACGTAATGCAACGAACAGATGCAAAAATATCAACTCAAATTCATTCATATGTCATAAATCTGATAGTAAAAGAGCCAATTCTCTTAAAATTAATCGATATACTGATAAATAAATGTATAATTGTAGTTATTATATTAAAATGCAATCAGTTGTCCCTAATAGATCGCTACAAATCATTTGTTTACTAAAATACATCAATATAGCAAATATTAGGTGTGTAATCAGAGTAAATATTAAAAAACCTTCATATAGATAAGATTATAGTCAAATTACATATATTCTCTACAAATACAATAAAAACTAATTGAATATACTTACACAATTACTTGTATTCAGTTAAAATAACTTATTATGTAATGAATCGTACACTAAATGCTTGTACTCTACTTGAATTCAATGTAATGCAATGAATAACTGCAAAAACATCACTATTTAACTCAAATTCATTGATGTGTCATAAATCAGACCCTAAAAGAGCATAATTTCTTAAACTTAATCGATACACGGATAAATAAATGTATAATTATAGGTATTATATTAAAACACAACAAAATAATCCTAATAGATCGCCAAAAATCAATTTTGGATAGAAATACATAAATATAGCAAACATTAGGTGCGTAATCAGAGTATTACATTAAAAAACCTTCATATAGGCAAGATTAAAGTCAAATTGCATATATTCTATTCAAATACTTTAAAAACTAATTGAATATTCTCACAATTGCTTGTATTCAGTTAAAAAAACTTATTATGCAATGAATCGTACTCTAAATGCTTGTACTCCGCTTGAATTCAATGTAATGCAGTGATTAGCCACAAACATTTCACTATTCAACTTAAATTCATTGATATGTCATAAATAAGGCCCTAAAAGAGCCTATTCTCTTAAAATTGATCGATATACTGACAAATAGATGTATAATTATAGGTATTACATTAAAACGCAATTAAATGTCCCTAATAGATCGCCAAATATCAATTTTCGATAAACATACATCAATATAAAAAATATTAGGTATGTATTCAGAGTATTATGTAAAAAAACCTTCATATAAACAAGATTAAAGTCAAATTGCGTATAGTCTTCTGAATTACAATAAAAACTAATTGAATACTCACACAATTGCTTATATTCAGTTAAAATAGCTTATTATTCAATGAATCATACTCTAAATTCTTATACTCCACTTGAATTCAACGTAATGCAATGAATAGCTGCAAAAATATCACTATTTAATAAACATTCGTTGATATGTCATAAATCAGATTCTAAAAGAACATATTCTCTTAAAATTAATTGATACACTGATAAAAAGATGTGTAATTATAGGTATAACATTAAAACGCAATCAAATATCTCTAATAGATTGCCACATATGATTTTTCAACTGAAATACATCAATATAGCAAGCATTAGGTGTGTAATAAGAGTATAATATTAAAAAACCTTCATATAGACAAGATTAAAGTCAAATTACATATATTCTCTTGAAATACAATAAAAACTAATTGAATACTCACACAATTACTTTTATTCAGTTAAAATAACTTATTATGCAATGAATCGCACTCTAAATGCTTGTACTCTACTTGAATTCAACGTAATGCAATGAATAGCTGCAAAAACATCACTATTCAACTCAAATTCATTCATATGTCTTAAATCAGACTGTAAAAGAGCCAATTCCCTTAAAATTGATTGATATACTGAAAAATAGATGTATAATTGTAGATATTATATTAAAATGCAATCAAATGTCCCTAATAGATCGCTACAAATCATTTATTTGATAAAATATATCAATATGGCAAGCATTAGGTGTGTAATGAGAGTATAATAATATAAACCTTCATATAGACAAGATTAAAGTTAAATTGCATATATTCTCTTTAAATACAATAAAAACTAATTGAATACTCACACAATTGCTTGTATTCAGTTAAAATAACTTGTTATGCAATGAATCATACTCTAAATGCTTGTACTCCACTTGAATTCAACGTAATGCAATGAATAGCTGCAAAAATATCACTATTCAACTCAAATTCATTGATATGCCATAAATAAGATCGTAAAAGAGTCTATTCTCATAAAAGTGATCGATATACTGATAAATAGATGTATAATTATAGGTATTATATTAAAACTCAATCAAATGTCTCTAATAGATCGCTACAAATTATTTTTTTTCCTGAAATACATCAATATAGCAAGCATTAGCTGTGTAATCAGAGTATAATGTTAAAAACCTTCATATAGACAAGATTAAAGTCAAATTGCATATATTCTCTTCAAATACAAAAAAAACTAATTGAATACTCACACAATTGCTTGTATTCAGTTAAAATAACTTATTATGTAATGAATCGTACACTAAATGCTTGTACTCCATTCGAATTTAACGTAATGCAATGAATAACTGAAAAAACATATTCAACTTAAATGCATTGATATGTCAGAAATCAGACCCTAAAAGAGCATATTCTCTAAGAATTAATCGATACACTGATAAATAGATGTGTTATTATGCATATTACATTAAAACGCAATCAAATAATCCTAATAGATCGCCAAAGAACAATTTTTGATTGAAATACAACAATATAACAAATATTAGGTGTGTAATCAGAGTATTATGTTAAAAAACCTTTATATAGATAAGATTAAAGTCAAATTGCATATAGTCTTTTCAAATACAATAAAAACTAATTGAATACTCACACAATTAATTGTATTTAGTTAAAATAACTTATTATGTAATGAATCGTACTCTAAATGCTTGTACTCCACTTGAATTCAACGTAATGCAATGAATAGCTACAAAAATATCACTATTCAACTTAAATTCATTCATATGTCATAAATGTGATTGTAAAAGAGCCAATTCTCTTAAAATTGATTGATATACTGATAAATAGATGTACAAATGTAGGTATTATATTAAAATACAATCAGATGCCCCTAATAGATCACTACAAATCTTTTTTTTGGTGAAATACATCAATATAGCAATAGACACTTTTACACAATACTCTAGTTACACACATAATATTTTCTATATTGATATATTTCAGTCGAAAAATGATATATGGTAATCTATTAGGGACATTTGATTGCATTTTAATATAATATCTAAAATTATACATCTTTATGTTAGTATATCAATCAATTGTTAGAGAATATGCACTTTTAGGGACTGATTTATGACATATCAATGAATTTGAGTTGAACAGTGATATTTTTACGGCTATTTATTGCATTACGTTGAATTTAAGCGTAGTACAAGCATTTAGAGTATGATTCATTGCATAATATGTTATTTTAATTGAATACATGCAATTGTGTGAGTACTCAATTAGTTTTTATTGTATTTGAAGAGAATATATGCAATTTGACTTTAATCTTACCTATATGAAGGTTTTTTTACGTAATACCTTTATTACACACCTAATGTTTGTTATATTAATGTATTTTAATAAAAAATTGATCATTGGCGATCCTATTAGGATTATTTGATTGTATTTTAATGTAATACGCATAATGACAAATCTATTTATCATTGTATCGATTAATTTTAAGAGTATGCTCTTTTAGGGTCTGATTTATGACATATCAATAAATTTGAGTTGAATAGTGATGTTTTTGCAGGTATTCATTGCATTACGTTGAATTAAAATATAGTACAAGCATTTAGAGTACGATTCATTATAAAATAAGTTATTTTAACTTAATACAAGCAATTGTGTGAATATTCAATTAGTTTTTATTGTATTGGAAGAGAATATATGCAATTTGACTTTAATCTTGTCTATATGAAGGTTTTTTAACACTATACTCTGATTAGACACCTAATGTTTGCTATATTGATGTATTTCAGTCAAATAATTATATGTGGCAACCTATTAGGGACATTTGATTGCGTTTTAATGTAATACCTATAATTACACATCTATTTGTCAGTATATCGATCAATTTTAAGAGAATAAGCTCTTTTACGGTCTTATTTGTGAAATATCAATGAATTTGAGTTGAAACTATATTTTTGCAGCTATTCATTGCATTACGTTGAATTCAAGAAGAGTACAAGCATTTAGAGTGCGATTCATTGCATAATAAGTTTTTTTAACTAAAAACAAGTCATTGTGTGAGTATTCAATTAGTTTTTCTTGTATTTGAAAAGACTATATACAATTTGACTTTAATCTTGTCTATATGAAAATTTTTTAACATATTACTCTGATTACACACCTAATATTTGCTATATTAATGTATTTTAGGTGAAAAATGATATGTGGCGATCTATTAAGGACATTTGATTGTGCTTTAATGTAACACCTATAATTACACATTTATTTGTCAATATATCGAACAATGTTAAGAGAATAGGTTCTTTTAGAGATTGATTTATGACATATCAATGAATTTGATAATATTTTTAGATACCGATAAAATTTGTCTATGTGGATATTTTATATAATAATCATAATTTATAAAGACCTTTAGTATTATAATATTATAAAAATAAAGACTTTTACTAAGTTTTTAAAAATAATAGACAAATAGTAATTATAAATTAACTACAAAGATCTTTCAATAGTTAAGTTTAATGTATATTAATTAATATTTTTTAAATATTTAAAAAGTTATTTAGTTTTTATTATTAAACAACTAACTTGTTATATGTCAGGTCCATCATTTGTACCTTCAAAAGGGGTGACACCCATGTCTAGTGAGCTAGTAAGATTCTCATTCTCCCCTGCTTAAGTAGCTCCCGATCTATCTTCACTTTAGTTTTACTAAATTGGACTAGTTCAATTCTGCAGTTAGTTAAGACAAATTATGTAGTAAATCTCAACTTCTACAATATGCAACCAGTTGTTTTGATTTATGAAATTGGAGTCGATTCTAACATGAACTGGCTCTAGTTTGAACCAATAGTAGATGACAATAGGGCGAGTTTGAGCTAGCCTCACTTAAACTCATATCTCTGCTATCTACATTTTATTACCCACACTCACATTGTGCCTATTTCCACCTTGTCTGGTCTCATCTGTCTCTATTTACTAAATAGGAGATATATCATTGAATTTATGTCTTATTTTCAAAGTGACAAAATGCATTTTTTAAATATAAATACAAAATATTAAATAAAATAAAAATGGAATGATAGTTTTTAAAGATGATAAATTTGAGTATTTTTTATGAAATTAAAATTTTAATGTTTTGTTTGGTTGAAAAAAAATAATTTGAAAATAATTTTGTGATATTTTTAAAATATGTATGTAATAAGAGAAAAAATGTATTTGTTATATTAAAATTATATTAGCCGTAAAATAAAATTAATTGATTAATTAAATATAAAATAAAATGTATTTTTTAATATTAAAATTTATATATAATGAGATATAAATAATATTTTAAATTTTTATAAATAAAAATATCAAAAAAATTTATAAATAAAATAAATTTTAGTAATTAAGCATTTTTTCATAATTTTTTTATTTATCAGATGAAACCAAAATGTTTTATTTTCATAAACTAACGCTCGACTCATTGTCGGTGAGATGGCCTGAGCGGGAATGGTACAAATTGCCATCGCCAATTCTTCGTTTCTCGCCGCTCTCAAGGGGACTTGAAAGTGGAATGTAGCAATCACTGCTGGTGGTCCGCCTGCTCTGACAAGCAACTTCACTTCCCGCATTTCCCCGCTGGAGAAAATCGGCGGAGATTGGCGGTCATCTGCATGAGTCCCGGCTTTCGGGGGCTAGATCTGGCCGCTACTGCGTTGAATCCCCGGTTCTTCTCTTTTCCCGCAATTTCCTGTTGATTTCTCCATTAACGAAGGTTAGTTTGAAGCCGGAACATTAGGGTTTCAAACGATTCCGTTCTTCAATTCGAAGGCAAGGAAGCCTACGTTGAAGGTATTGGGAGATCTAAAGGGATGAAACCGGGGTGGTGGTGGAAAAGGGAGAAAGGGAAATACCGAGGATTTTGAGTCTTCTATGATTCTGAAATCGTTGCCATGTGCTGGCTGTGCTTTGCTTAAATGGTATAGTGGGAGATTTCTCTCTGATTGGGCTGAGAAATGGCGTCTTGGGATCAGCTAGGGGAACTTGCCAATGTCGGTCAACTTGCGGGATTCGGCGTCGCTCAGTTGATTGGTATGATCGTTCAAGCAGCATCGACTGCTCGGATGCATAAGAGAAACTGCCGGCAATTCGCACAGCATCTGAAGCTGATCGGAAATCTACTGGAGCAGCTCAGGATCTCTGAGCTCAAGAGGTATCCAGAGACAAGGGAGCCTCTCGAGCAGCTGGAGGATGCTCTGAGGAGGTCGTATATTCTTGTGAGTAGCTGTCAGGATCGGAGCTATCTGTACCTTCTTGCCATGGGTTGGAACATCGTGTACCAGTTTAGGAAGGCCCAGACCGAGATCGATCGCTATTTGAAGATCATTCCCCTGATTACTCTTGTTGACAATGCCAGGGTTAGGGTATGTATTCTTATTCTCTTCTCTCTTGTTTTTCAATGCATTGCTCAATCCCTTTCTTTCTTGATGCATGATCATTTACTCATTATTAATTTTTTAGACGAGTTGATTTAGAATGAACATTTGTTGCCTCAGATAGGAACTGATGTTGGATTTGGAACTAAGATGATGCTTGCTGCCTGTATTTAGAATCAGGAATCTTTTTTCTTTCCTTTTTTAAGAAACTTTTTGCCATTTTCTTTTTCGAATACTGAAAATTAAAAAAAAAACTATCATTCAGATCATGTTGTTTTTTAATATGTTTAAGTACAGTGTCTTGTTACATGAGTGGCCAGCTAGTCTCATAGATTGATTTTCATGCAATTATATTGGGTTCATTATTTGTGGCAGTTGTGATAGATTTCAAGATAATTGACGGTCAAAAACAATCAAATCTTAAAAAAATCATGCCATATTCGTGTTAGACACACGGATATGTTGGGACACGAGAGGACACGCAGGGACACTATGTCGGACATGCCATGTGGTGTGTCTAAATAAAATAATATTAAAAAAATCAAATGACACTTTTTGGACAAGCGAGTACACTTTGGGACATTCTAGGACACTTCTAGGACTCTTTTGAGATGCATTACACTTTTGGGATACTTCTGAGATTCATTACACTTCTGGAATAATTATAAAAATCTATCTATTATTATTATTATTAAAATTTTACTTAATATAAGTCAAAATTTTAAGCTAACTAAGCTAAATCAAATTTGTTCATCCCTTGTTGTCCTTATGAAAATGAATCAATTGAAAAAAATTTGAAACTCTAGCTTCACTTTTATTCTTCTCTCATTCTCAATACCAAAAGCTTTTACTTCTTCTTACTGTTATGCTTACTGTGATTGTCCTGATAAGTAAAATTGTATTTTCTTATTCTCTTACCTACTTTGCAAAGTGAATCTTAAATTTACATCCCAAATCTCTTTAATATCGATAATATTTGTCCTCAAGTTCTCATCTTAATTCTATGAGATTTCAATGCTACTTATAAGTTGTTTATACTTAAAAATTTAAATTTGTACTATGTTTTATGCATTTTTTTAAGTATGAATTATTAATTTTATTATGATTATATTTGGCATGTCATACCGTGTTCGTGTCCTATGTTTTGAAAATCGTCGTGTTGTCGTGTCGTGTCTCTATGTCTTCTCATCATGTCCATGCTTCATAGCCTAGATGGATAGAGATTGATGCAGATTATCTCTTTTTTATTTTTATTTTTTTAAAAGTTTATTATGAGTTGAATTAGTTAAATTATTTATTTATTTATTTTATTTTTAACTTGTAAGTTTGTGTATTCCCACATGTTTTTTTCATTTTAGGTTTGGATTGGCCACGCTATATGTAGGACATGTACTTGTACATTTGATTAGGTTTTTGATTAATGAGAATTTACTGTGTAATTGACCATGCAATTGCATAAAATGTTTTTGTAATGCAGCTAACATTTTGTGAAGATTAATTTCATAGAAGAAATAGGCTGTATCACAACCACTGCAATAATATATCAATTTTGGACCATATAAACGTAAACTTGGTAACAATAAAGTATTTTCTCGTTCATGAGAATAAGTCCATCCATGATGTTTAAACGCCATTCCAGAGAAATGAGTATTCATGTTCATACATTATATTAAAAAAAAAAAATCAATTATGATAGTAAAGTTGGTGGACGCCACCTCATCTCTGATAGAAAAATGTAAAGGTGTTCTGGCTCTCATTCATATATGCGTGGCTTCATATTTTACAGTTGCAAGATTTTATTAAATGGAATTTCATGTTAATTTCAATTGTACGTGATCTTTTGTAAAACTTGGCATGTTGATGTAGAGTGCATACAAACTATAAAGCAAAGTGTATGGAACTATCCGAAGCCAAGAGAAACATGATTCAACAAGGTTTAATAAGAAAATAATACAAACATAGGCAAGTTTTGAGGGGAATAAAGGGGAAAATTAAAGATAATCACAAGGGAAGCAAGCCATTTAGCAATCTTGGGTAAAACAATATGGGGAATATTCTAAAGATACCAAAAGGGATGTGATATCTGTCGATCCATCGCAAATTGGTGGTAATCTCTTAGGAGGAGTTGGCGTTACACTAAACTCCACGGTTGGCTTCTTGTCGATCTATGCTTCACACGACTGTCAACCTATGACAGTGCGATAACCTTTGCAATGGCGATGACATTCATTAGCAGTGGCCAGCAAGAGGGAGCAACATCTCCACTTATCCCTGGGTATGACAATTTTTACCAAGACTCGTTTAAAATATAGGCTCAAAGCCATAGATTATAACGATGCCGTTGGTATGGGTGATCTAGCCCTGCATCATTTTATCTTGAATGTGGTCTTCCACTCACCTTCTTTGCTCACTCTAATTTGGTGAAAACCACTATGTTGGTCAACCTTCGAAAATGCTCATGCCTCATCCATCATGTCAACTAAATCATCCAATCGTAGGATTGGGATTTGGTACTTGATGGTGATTTTGTTGATAGTTCATGAGTAGGATTGGGATTTGGTACTTGATGGTGATTTTGTTGATAGTTCATGAGTCGACACACATGCGCCAGCTACCGTCCTTTGGTGTGAAAAGGGTTGGTACGGTGCAAGTGGAAAGGCTTTCTTGAATGAAGCCTTTCTCCAGTAAGTCTTATACTTATTGTCGTAGTTCAGCATACTCAGTAGGGCTCATCCGATAGTGAGGAAGACTCAAGTGTGATGAGCTTGGCAGCAACTCGATCGCATGCTGGATCTCGCATGGGAGGCAAATCAGCTGGGAACTCCTTGGGTCATAGATTAGAAAATTAGCTGAGGAATTGGTTGACCTCCTTGGAAATGTCGGGGATAGTTGACAAGGATTCAATCGATTGGAGCACGACTAATGCGTAGTTGGGAGACCCATGCTTTTGTTTCTCTGTGAAGCACGAGTACGATACAGTGATATGAATACGATACGATATGGATACGGTGATACGATAAATTTAAAAAAAGTAGAATACGAATACGTCAGAATGCGACTGTTATATATGTGTGTATAATATATTATATTCTCATATTTAAGGTAAAGTTCTATAGTAGATAAGAACGACTTATGCAAATTATTGTTATACATTTTGAAAAAAAAATTTAAATTTTTTAATTTTTTTTTTCAAATTAATTATATTTTTTCAAACATTTTTTATTCACTTATAGTAATATTATGAATAATTTAACTTAAAAATAAATATATTTTAACAACTGAATTTCAAAAAATTTTAAATTTAAAATAATATCATAAAGTTTGTTTAATTACTTTCCAATCTATCAAATTATTTACATGAAATAAGAGTATAAATATATATTAGTAGATTAGTTTCATTTTCAATTTAAATTTAATTCAAATTGATTAGCTTAATACAAACAAGATACAATTAATAATACAGATGCTATGATATAAATTAAAATATATTGACTTTATTAAAGTATATATATGTTCTTCTTCAAGTCTTTGACTAAATAAATAGATAAAATAAAACATGTGATGCTAGTGGTTTTGGAGCCCGACATGGTAGGAACTCCTTTTCCCTAAACATCAGCGGGGAACAGGGTGTCCTTGCGGGTTTGGGTTTATGTATGCTGAGTGACTGTCTTGTGAGGTAGCTTACTGCAATGGCAATCTGTTTACGAGCCATAGAGAGTCAGAGGTACTGCTTGATCTGGAGTGCTCTTTGATACGTCATAAATGAACATTTTTCTCTTGATATCAGAGCAGAGGCTGGTGCGAAAACTAGACACTGTCATACTCAGGTCCTCAACTAGCTCACACCAATGGCTAACTCATTCAAACGAGTTATATATTTGGTAGTTGAACTAGTGCTTTGTTGGATTGAAGAGAGATCATCTATCAATTGGTCTCTATAGGTCAAGGGAAGGTATGTTTGCCTCAGCATTTCTTTCATTTCGTCCCATGACCCAACAAAAAGGTGATCCAATTGTCGCTCGCTATTAATTTGGTATGTTTTGGCGTAGCTGGACAATTTCATGCTAGCATGTCTCAACTTCTTATCTTCGAACACCGCGACCCAATCAAAGTAGCTGTCCATATTGGTGAGCCAAGCCATAAAGACCTTCGGATCCATCCAACTGTCGAAGGTAGGCAGATTAATCTTCACCTACTTGTTGATCTTGAAGTCATCTAATGGGTTAGGAGTCGGGCCAAACCCTTCACCTTCAAAACGCCTAAGGGGACCATAATTGCAGCATGGGTCATTTGGCAACTACGTCAAGGTGGTGGGACTCATTGGGGACCAAAATGCACTGCTGTTGACATGGAAAGCAGAGGGTCCCAGAAGAGAGAAATGGAGAGTCCCGAGAGACGGCGGCACGCAGTGAGTTAAGCTTGTTGACTGAAGCTTAGACGAGAATAATATGCATCCAGAATAGCACGCATGCGTTTAAGGTGATTTAGAGAAGAAATCCCCTATGTCCACCGGACGATCAGCGAGAGGTGATTTCACTAAAAAAAAGAAAGAGAAGGTCGAAAAGACCAACACAAAGAGTGAAAAAGGAGGTAGAGAGAGAGAGAGCTTTTTTTTATCTTAAGCTCTTGATACAGAGATGATAGAAGAAAGATTTTGCTCTTCCCGCCGTCCTCGTTGTTGTTTTTGTCGTCCTTCTTCCTTGAAGCCTGTTCAAGGGTATTTATAGGCAGCAGACAGTTCAGCTCCGTCCTGATTTTCAGGAAGAAAATGGAGTAAACAAATGCTGAGCCCATGCTGCTGTCGGCCATTGGGGGAGCCAGAGGCAGCGAAACCTCTTGATCTTGGCATTGCTTTTAGGGATCTGTGAGGACTGGAGCACGCGGGTCTTTGATTTGCGTGTCTGAAAAAAGTGTTCTGTACTGAAAACGGCGCGGTCAGACCACGTCGACTGCGACAGGTGTAGTCGAGGAACATCGTCGTCGATGTTGCTAGGGGGTGATTCCGGATCGTCGTTGACGATGTTTGATCGAAACCGCGTGACCGAGGTTTGACCGAGGTTTGAGACCTACGAGAATAAAAGCATTTAAATAAAAAGTTAATGCCACCTGGGAGGCACGTGTACGGCCGTGATGCAACGCTGGAACCACGTGTTAACAGCTGTCATCTCGGGGACGCGACATTAGGATGATATGGTTGTCTCCCGGGTGCAAACCGAGATGGTGCTCTAGGGAAGTGAGCTCGTCTACCCACGGGTCGATGATTAAAGTCAACTTGAACCTGACGATATTCGGGCCTAAACACATCCTCCACTACTGAGGTAGCAGGTGGATGGGTGTTGTAGACTCTACTTGAGGGTGGGGTCAACCTCACTCGATCCTGTCAGCTTTCAATTTGTAAGGAGCGGGGATTTGTCCGTGAGGAGAATATGCCACCTCGGGGGCTTCCATCCTCTCTCTGAGTTCTGCTTGAGAGTTCATCTCTTGCATGTCATCCCTCAGTTGGAGGAGAATGATATCCCTTTGCTCATCTGTTAGTTGATCTTGGTATGACTTACTACTTCGGGTCTGTATGGTCATGATCTGACAGTTTTAGGCCCGATACTGAACCTAAATTAAGTGGCTCCTAGGTGTGTGAGATGAAATGGAACTTAAATGCAGTGTCGATGGACTTGGAAATAATATAGAAAATGAGCTGGGATGAATGCAGTGGACCTGGGTGTAAAGCTGAAGAGTCTGGGACTAGGCTGAAATTGCTGGAAAACTGCAGTCTAGTATTCTGGATTGTGGAAAATACATCCAGAATTTTTGGGCAATTGCAGAATTATAGAAATAATCTTGAAATTGTAGTTTCAACCTAGGAAGATGCAGAATTGCAGAAAACTATCTAGATTTTGTAGGGATTACAGCTTAATCTAGAATTTAGTACAGAAATTGCAAGAAAATCTAAAAAATTGCAATCTACACCCAGATTAGTGCAGAAAATTATCTGAATGCTAAACTAAATGTTCTAACACCTAATTAATACCAAAATATGGTCGATTAAGTTTAGAAACCTTAATTAATTTGCTTTGATATCAAATCTGATGTAAAGTAATTGGGAGACTATTTATCATAAATATTTCATGTATGTAAAGCCAAATATAAAATATGAAAAAATGCTAGCAATATAATATATACATAGGAGCTTCACCTTCAAAATTCAATAGGTAATAAACCTAGCCCATATAAGTTCTTACATTTATGAACAGGCAAAGAAAATCACATGCAACCTAGGATATTAACTACGTGATACTTAAGATAAATTCATAAAAAAAATATCTCTAGTACATATAACCCCAAATTGCTAGGCTATGTAAGCATATAAACACATACCAATTGCAACTAGTGTTGCATGTTCAAATTCATACAATATTCAGAGAAAATAACAAGGGAGGTATGGGATAAGCATATGAATAATAGAAAGCAGTAAATGAAGCCGGTTCTAATAACTCAATGAATTAGTAAAAATAGTAGGATGGCAAAATTGTAATTTATTAATAATAGATATACTAAAGGGGCGAGGATCCGACGAACCACGGTAAACCCATCAGCTAGCTTGTGAGATAAATGATTGACGTCTCACCAATCGGTCTCAATCGATATCGCATCGATTAAGGGGGCCTCGTAGCGAACAGTTAGAGCAAATGGGGCTGTGGTGCTCATAGCAGTAGCGATAGATAAGGAAGAGTGGCAACTAGACTCATGCCCAAACCCATGCTTAGGCCTCTCACCAAAGCTTTCTCCGGTGACATGACATGGGGAAAGGCGGTGTTGACAAAGGGTGGCATCTCCCTCGGCCTTGGCCTCATGTCCAGATCTTCTTTGCAACTACGGTGGGGAGATCGATCCGCCGAAGGATGTGGCTCAATGACTGCAGATGACATCGTTGATGGACGTTCGATTGCCGGCGGGTAGGGAGATGGGGAGGAGAGTCTCTCGTTCTCTCACTTCTAGAGTAAACTCTCATTAACTCCCCTAATTTCCCCAAATTATTACCATACATAGTTTTGGCAATAAAATCACACCCTTTAGCCTCTAACCAACTTAATCCCCACCTAAATTAGGAATCTTGAGATCTAAAGTATTCATTTCGCATCAAACAAATCCAGTGGATGGGAGAGACGGTGTATGATGGGCCAAACTTAGCCCAAAGTTAGGACAAGTTTGGCTCAAGTATGTAATGTGGGTAAATTGAAATAAGTCCAATAAGTAAAATTCTCATCCAACTCAAAAAACACCCAAATACATCCAAAGTTTTACTCTCTTACGAAATAGAAAATGAACATGTGTACCATGCCTTCATAAAATGTGCAAAGTAAAAGTGCAAGTAAGGTCAATAGGTAAGACGGTCGAGACAAGTCACCCTTCCCGAGCTAAATGAAATATCGTTGATGGGATTGGAGTCAAGACTGCTGCTCTGTATTAATTGTGTTAGATATTAGTTCAAAAAGAAAATTGTGTTAGATGTGAAATAAAGTTAATTTGTTTTATTATTGTGTAGGATGTCAAATAAAATTATTACTTAAGCTTGAGATTTGTGTAGGATGTGAAATGAAGTTGATTTTTAATATTTAAATTTATATATAATGTAAAATTAATATAAAATATTAATAAATATATTTTTGGAGGATTCATATAGCCAACCACATCTAGTGAGATTAAGGCTTGGTTAATAAAATAAAATGATATTTTTAGAGGAGTTTTGGGATTTTTAAAGCCCCAACCAAATGAGTCCTTAAAGGAAGGAGCATGTGGGTGTTTCTTAGTAAGACGGTCGGTTGCACAGAGTGCTGAACTATGTTATGCCATCGTGTGATATTCTATGTTGTTTTTGCTTTTATTAAGCTTATTAGTACTAACTATATTTGTAGATTATTTTTGCATAGTTTTAATTTTGCTTAAAACGTCTATTCACTCTCCCTATACATGCATCTACATTCCTACAGTTGGGAGGTTCTCTTTAATTTGAGGGGTAATTAACAATGGATGCTTTCGATGAATACATTGAATCTCATTATAATAAACTCTAATTATTGGCGATTGGAAATTTGATGTTTAACCCTTCAATTCAAAGCTCTAATTTTATTATCTAAATTATTTAGTTAAATTTGGAATCCACAAGAACAAAAGAGGCGAGAAGATACTTTTGTTGCACTCCATTTTGGCTTTTGCTGATATTGAGTGGACATTATCCACTTTACCTTTCTAGCAATTAATTCTGAATAGATAATGGATGCGGTGTAATTCAGACTAGCAATGGGCCGAGTATGGGTTGGATTATGCAAAACACATACCTGCCCCCGCTCTCGGCCCCACCCTGCCTTGCCTTTTTTCATATAACTTGTCCCGACCTGCCCCTCCCCGTTTACTTTCTACTATCTTGTACCCTTCTTATTTCACTCCGCTCTGACCTTCCCCGCCCCATCTCATATACATAATGATTTATTTTAAATTAAATTGAGAATATAAAATTTATTTTAATTATTTTAGTTTTCATATAGCCAACCCCATCTAGTGGGATTAAGGCTTGGTTAATGAAATAAAATGATATTTTTGGAGGAGTTTTGGGGTTTTTAAAGCCCCAACCAAATGAGTCCTTAAGGGAAGGAGCATGTGGGTGTTTCTTAGTGAGACGACGGGTTAGATGTGAGCACAAGAGTGCTGAACTATGTTATGCCATCGTGTGATATTTTATGTTGTTTTTACTTTTATTAAGCTTATTAGTACTAACTATATTTGTAGATTATTTTTTCATAGTTTTAATTTTGCTTAAAATGTCTATTCACTCCCCTTATACTTAGGTGGTTCTCTTTAATTTGAGGGGTAACTAACAATGGATGCTTATGATGAATACATTGAATCTCATTAGAATAAACTCTAATTATTGGCGATTGAAAACTTGATGTTTAACCCTTCAATTCAAAGCTCTAATTTTATTATCTAAATTATTTTGCTAACATTGAAGGGACATTATCCACTTTATCTTTCTAGCAATTAATTTTGAATAGATAATGGATGTGGTGTAATTAGGACTGGCAATGGGGCGAGTATGGGTTGGATTATGCAAAACACATACCCGCCCCCGCTCTTGGCCCTACCCTGCCTTGCCCCCGCCCCATTTTTTATATGACTTGTCCCGACCTGCCTCTCCCCGTTTACTTTCTACTATCTTGTACCCTTCTCATTTCACTCCGCTCTGACCTTCCCCGCCCCATCTCATGTGCATAATGATTTAATCATTTTAGTCTTAAAATTTAATTAACTGTGAGTCACGGGTCACGATCTTGCCCCTTTTGTTCCCCGTTTGTATATGCTTTTTTCTTTTTTATTCTTTTCCATTTGTCTTATGTCTAATGTATTTTATGTTCATTTTACTGTACAGAGGTAATTACATATGCATCAGTTATTATTCTTAAGGCTACATCGATGTTGCAAATTTGTTTCCACTATCTTGCTACAACATACTACATTTGTGGTATATAAACATATCTGTTGGTTTTGGCATCATATTCTCAGCTTCGAACTAATTTTGTGTGTCATGCGTCAGGAAAGGTTGGAGCATATTGATAGAGATGAGAGGGAATATACTTTGGATGATGAGTACAAGGAGGTGCAAGATGTTATACTAAATCTTGACAGTAAACACAGACTAGTTCTCAAAAAGACACTTTCTTGTTCATATCCTAATATGCAATTTGATGAAGCCCTTCAGAAGGAAAATGAGAAACTACAGCTTGAACTACAGAGATCTCAAAGTAGCATGGACATTAGCCAGTGTGAAGTTATACAACGTTTAATAGGAGTGACAGAAGCTGTAGCTTGTTCTTTACCAGAAAAGTGCACAGAGCACAAAAATTCACTGAAAGCAGTGAAGAGTCATGCAGATGATACCGGCGGCGATGTAGGATTCCCATATGATGGAACTTTTCAGTATGATAGAATTGCTGTATCAAGGTTTTCTCCCATTTTTTCTCCCACTAAGAAAGACAATGTCCTGTATATCTGAAGCCTTTTGTTGTTTCTATGCTTGTCCTTTAACCAGCAGTATTGCTTGTGTACTTCCTACAATGTCTAGTCATTGTAGGCCTATGACGAAGGAAATTAATGAGCATAGGCATATTTTTTGTTATGCGTACAGCATTGATTGTTCCGGGCATTATTTTCATTCTTTTGAATTTTAATGTTGTTGTCATAAATGACAACAATTGCTCAAATGCTTTCTTTGTGCTATTATTTTCTTTTGCCGGCTTTGTGTTTTTCATTTGATTTCATCACAAATCCTACCGTACTGCATGCCTTTTTTTAATGTATTTTACGTATGCATTAATCAATCATCAAATAAGGATAATTCAATAACTTGAAAGTGTTTATCCATTCTCTTACCATATTTTTCCTTATGCATTGTTTCTCTATCACACTAGAAATTTTACTAGCCACACGCTCACCTTTTTGTGAGACGTAAGTTGATCTTCCATATTAATATTGCTGGAATGTGACAGTATAAAATGGCTGTTTGAGGAGCTGCATTGCATCCTAACTCCTGTTATGTAATGCAATGGGCTACGATTTTCTTTTTATGGTCTTGCTGACATTTATCTTCTCCACATAGGCCATTTATTTTATGCTTTATCTTTCATTTAGTTCTACATGCCAATTTGATTTGGGATTTTTCTACTTGCTTTCTGGAATTTAAGCAGCAGCGAATCCACAGTATCCTCTGGTCATGACTTGATTTCAAGGAAGGGATCACACATACATGAGGAATGGCATTCAGATTTACTTGGCTGTTGTTCGGAGCCTTGTTTGTGTAAGCTACACCGATCTTTGTTTTCCTTTATTGTGGCATTTATGTTTCCACATTACCATGAATCTTGTCATTCATTGATCTCCAGCACAGATAAAGCATAATGGCTTCAGTAGTTAACTTACTATCTTTGGGGTTGGTTTTGGCTATCAGTTGGATTTTCTTCCGAGGAGTTGCACAGAGGTAGCAAGTTAAAATATCTGCTAATAATGCTCCTGACCTCTCCAAGGTGACTACATTCTGAAGTAAGAGGATGCAAGTTCTTTGGGCTTTGGCAGCCCCACAGGCTGTCAGTATTGTTGCCCAGCCTTTTCTGTGTAGCCAAACTTTAGTAGGGGTAGCATCTTTCACTAGTCTCCATAGATGCACTTGTGCTTTTGGCATTGCTTTAACCACCCCCCCACCCAAAATCAGAGTCTTTTGTAGCTGTTGGTATTTTGCTTTGTTTTTGTATCAGCTCATACAAGTTGATCCTCTTCTAAGTTGTTGAGGCTATTGATAGTGGTTATCTTGTGAGTCAACTCCATCCCTAGTAGCTGTTTGGCCCTCTAAATATTCCATTGGTTGTCTTCTATGATGCATTTCACTATGTTTGAGATGTCTTCCATAGTCCCATTTACGAATGTTAGCATTTGTTGAGGGGTATAGTGGAGAGCCATGGTCCATCAAGGAATGAAGTGTTCTTCCCATTTTTGAATTTATAGATCACGTTACCCATAGTGATGTTATCTCTCAAACAAATAAGTCTCCTGGCTTCGTTTCAAAAGATTTTATTCAACTAAACCCTACTAGACCTAGACCTAGACCTAGGCTCTAGACCTAGGCTCTAGACCTAGACCTAGGCCCTAGACCTAGACTTAGATTTAGACTTAGACCTAGATCTAGACCTAGACCTAGATTTAGACTTAGACCTAGATCTAGACCTAGACCTAAGACCTAGACCTAGACCTAGACCTAAGACCTAAGACCTAGACCTAGACCTAGACCTAGACCTAGACCTAAACCTAGACCAAGACCTAGACCTAAGACCTAGACCAAGATCCTAGACCTAGACCCTAGACCTAGACCCTAGACCTAAACCTAAGATCGATACCCTAGACCTAGATCTAGACCTAGAGCCTAGACCCTAGACCTAGACCTAGACCTAGACCTAGACCTAGACCTAAACCTAGACCCTAGACTTAGACCTAGACCGAGACCTAGACCCTAAAAGAAAATTCCTTGTTGATGTTAAATAAGTAGGTTTCTTTTGGCTATGGATGTTATTAAATCTTCCTTCCCTCATTAATATAATTATTGTTTTTGTATTGATCACGGCTATATTATTCAGTGGCCTCAACCTTTCAATTTAAGTTGCTAATCGCATGGATTGCTAGCCTTGGCTTGATATGTAAGACTTGGAAGGTCTTAGGTTAGGCTCTGTTTGGCAATGGACTAAAAATTATGGCTAAAATTACCCATGGCCAAAATCTTAAATTTATTTTAAAAAAACTTTAAAAATTATTTTATATCTCATCTAACACAAATTTCAATATTAAACAATCACTTTATTTCACATCCAACACAATTCTCAATAAATCAATCAACTTTATTTCACATCATACACAATTTTTAATATAACCAACTTACTTTATATGACATCATACACATTTTTCAAAAATCACTAAAAATTCCAACCAAATCTTCTTTTTTTTCTTATTACCAAACAGAGCCTTAGAGTCCTAATAGACCTTATCTATTTTTATCAAATGATGTCTTGTTTGCTTCATACACGTAGCTCAGCCAATGTTTGTTTTTAGTGTAAGTGCAACTATTTGTTTTTTGTGATAAAAATCATATTCTCTATTTTGCCCTGCAGGTTTAAAGACTTTCTTTTACCCTTGTGGGACTTTTTCCAGGGTTGCTTCGGTGGCTAAAAGCAGGCACATAAGTATGTGAATTTAACTTCTGATTGTTATAGTAAAGGGGTGTTCTACATTGCGTTCATCTTTCACTAGCTTATTGATATTCTACTACAGAATGTTATTCCTGAAAATTGTTGGTACAGATGTTTGCATATGGGTTTCTTTTACATGCCATGCTCATGACATTATTGTACTTTTTCAACAATCCTGGGAATTGTAAGTTTGACTTAACCTAGAACTTCTATGGTTGATGAGATATTACATTTTAGTGATGAAGAATATAAGTTCTTACCCTTACCATTTATGATTAAATTCAACATCACCCTATTGTGCCTCGTTCCTTTTTCATTTGACGCCTTCATCTGATATTACCTGGTATAATATTAATCTTTCCTTGACATTGTTTACCATCTGTTCTTGATTTTTTGAATCCCTTCCCTGTGCCCCCTTCCCAACAAAAAATTAAGTAGGTTTAGCTGGACATGTTTTTGAAAAGCCATAGCTATCCCCAGATTCTTTTTTCACCTTGATAAAAGAATCTTATAGTTTAACTTGCAATTCCTCCATCCGAATAATTCAGAAGATACTTAGATCAAAATAATAAAGTGTGATGTTGAACACATTGCTGAAGACGATTTAGGGAAATTTAATAAAAAGAGAAAAATGATGCATAATTGAGCATGGAAAACATAAAGCAGTCACAACTTTCAATCTAGGAGGTATGTGATGCACAGTATGTTAACAAAATGTTGGCTACGGGATCCACAACGTGGCTTAGTAGGTTCCTGCTAAGGGCGATCATTCAACCCAGAAAAGGCCATTTGAATGGTTTCAAGCCATTTTATGTATTTTTTATTGCTAATATTTTATTTAAAAAAAGATATAAGCATATTAGTACTTATAAGAATTAGTTTTCAACAACACAAATTGATTATTTTCTTATAAGGAAACAAGATCACTTAGATTGTAAAGATTGTAAAGTCATTTCAAGTGAATGTTTGACTACCCAACATTAACTAATGGTTTTAGATTTTAAGATGAAGAGCTAGAGAAGGAATATTAAGTTAAAACAGTGTCTTTGGACTCGATGGTGAAACCTAAAGAATAAAAATAGAAATATCTTTAAAAAGAGAGTTTTAGAACATGAGCAGTTGGACATTGAAGGAAAAACTGATCTTATATAGTTGAGGATTCTTAATTGCATTTGTAAAATTACAAAAGATATATTGAAAGAATCTAAAAGAAAAGCTCCAAACATAAAAGATGTTTAGTGGTGGAAAGGAGAAATAAGAAACAGATTAAAAAAAGAAAAATTTGTAAGTTTGTTATAAAGATTGATATAAGTGTAAGAGCAAAAAGAATTTAGAGAAATATAAAATTGTTCTATGAGAATTTAAGAATGCAATATGTAATGCAAAGAATATAATTTTTGATAACATTTATAGGAAATTGGACACCAAACAAGGAGAAAGACATATATACAAGCTTGCTGAAGAGATAAAAAAATTAAGTCTTACCTGGAGTAAAATATATTAAAGATGAGGATCAAAAAAATACTTTTTAAGGATAAAGATATTTAATACAGCTGAGTACTTTGAAAGATTTTTTTAATAATTATTGTGAAGATACAACTAATTTTACTGATTTTAGTATCAAAAAAGAAAATAAATTACTTTTACATTCGGTGTTTAAGTAAAGTAGAAGTTGGGGTAGTTTTAAAGTAGATGAAGTATAGAAAATTAGTAGAGAAATATTCAAATAGGTGTTTGAAAATATATAAGAGATAAAAGAATTTTTTATCTCACTACGTTGTTTAATATGATTTTAAAAACTAAAAGAATGCTAAATGAATAGAGAAAGAGCATATTTATAACTATTTATAAGAATAAAGATAATATACAAGTTTATATTAACTATAGAGAAACTAAATTAATAAATCATACTTCAAAACTTTTAGAAATAGTGATCAAGCATAGATTATGTCATAATACTAAACTCACAAAATCAGTTTGATTTTATGCCAGACAAATCTATTATAGAAGCTATTTATTTGTTGAAAAGTTTAATGGAGATATTTAGGGAAAGAAAAAAAATTTGCATTTCGTTTTCATTGATTTAGAAAATTTTATGATAAAGTCACAAGGAAAAGTGTTCTAGAGAGTTTTAGAAAAGAAAATAGTTTGCACTATTTACATTCAAGTTATTTAAGATATGTATAAAAGTTTTTACATGTGTTAGAACACAGTAGAGTTTGACTAAGAAATATTCTATTTCAGTTAGATTACATCAAAATTTAGGTTTAAGTTTATATCTCTTTACATTAGTTATGAAAATTTTGATTAATCGCATTCAAAAAAAAGTATTTTTGTGTATGCTTTTTGAAGGTGATATTCTCCTCGTTTATAAGACTAGAAAAGATACTAAAGCGAAACTCAATTTATGGAGAAATACACTAAAATCTAAAGGTTTTCCTCCAAGTAAATTAAAACACGAATATGTGAAGTATAAATTTAGTCTAAATAGAAGTACTTGTGATGGAAAGATGACAATTGATAATCAAGTTATCAGGAAGAGCAAGCGGTTTGGATATTGTGGATTAATCATCCAGAATAACAATGAAGTTGATTGTGATATTATTAGTGGGATCCAAGTAGGATGAATAAAGTGGAGGAATGCATCTAGTATATTGTGTGATAGAAAAATTTTACTTAAATTTAAAAATAAATTTTATAGAACAGTTGTAAGCTTAGCGATGTTATATGGTGCTAAATGCTGGCCTACGAAGGAGAAACACAAATAATATAAGTGTCGCAGAAATGAGGATGCTAAAGTAGATGAGCAGGTATACGCGAAAGGATAAGATGAGAAATGCGTATATACGCGAAAAGATTGGGGTAACCTCAATTAAAGATAAAGCTCAGAGAGAGTCGGTTTAGATGATTTGAACATATAAATCATAGATCGATAGAAATTCTAATAAGAAAAGTTGTACTATGGGATCTTGTCTATATAAATGGAGAAAGAGAAAGGCCAAAAAAGATATGATAAGAAACTATACGGAATGATCTTACATGTTTGGAGTTAAATGAGGATTTGTTATTTAATAGTGCAATGAAAATAAATGATTCATATAGCTGACCCCACCTATTGGGATAAAGACTTGGTTTGTTGTTTTTGTATATATATATATATATTGATAGTTGTTGTGTAATTAAAATAACTATAACATAACCATCATATATATATATTTATATATATAGGAATTATTATATTTAGTTACTAATTATTGTATATGTACTTATAATTAATATTTACACAATAAAAAATAAATTGTTATTCTAAAATTTTCATAATGTAAAATTTTCATAATGTGTATAATTAAAATAATTATAATTGTAATTATTATATTTCAAATTGTATAAAAGTAAATAAATATATATATTAAAATGCATCAATAAAATATATATGATTATTTATCAATATTTTATATAATTAAAATATATATGTTTCATTTAGTTAAAAATATCAATTGATTTTATAGTACAGCAGTTTCTGCTAAAATAATTTTGCTTTTGATATCAAACTTTAACATTAGTTTTCTAGGCAAAAAATTAGCTTTATAAAATAAGAATTTTTTAATAATTATACAACACAACAATATCAAATAAAGCCTTAGACTTACTCAAAGCAGGCATAGTAATTTGCCTTCCCATTCTATTCACAAACAATTTATTATTCTCAAAATAACCACCTATGGAGTATACAAAATTATTCACATATTAACATTCTTTAATTCTAGCTCACATGAATAGCTCAATTGGAAAAATAATGCGACAGTGGTATTCTCCTAACCTAGTAGGAAAGGAACTTGCCTAGGTTCCAAGGGAAGTTTTAGTTCGAACCACATTACTATCATAATTTTCTAGTGGGTTCCAAGGATAAAATAAAAAAGAAAAAGAAAAATAACAAAATATGATGAAACTAAAATACCTGGATATTACAATCCTCCCAACCTTAGGAGAATTTCGTTCTTAAAATTTCACAAAACTCGAGATAAGAGCTCATCTCATCCTCAGTTTCCCAAGTCGCTTCCTTTTCAATTTGATTACTCTGTGGCACTTTTACCATTGAAATCTCTTTGCTTTATAGTTGCTTTATGTCTTTGGCTATTGTTCGTACTAGCCTTTTTGGTACCTCAAGTTGGATCTAAGCTTCAGTTCCCTTGGATCATATTGAATTACATGAGATGAATCTGGAACATACCTTTGCAACATCGAGATATGAAAGACATTGTTTATTCCCATCAATTTAGATGGTAATGTTAGTCGGTAAGCTACAGTTTCAACGTTCTCAATAATTTGGAAAAGGCTGATATACCGAAGTTTAAGTTTGTTAGCCTTCTCGAACCACATTATCCCCTTCATAGGACTCACTTTTAGGAATATTGAATTTCCTACCTCAAATTCTACTTTCTTGTATTTATATGATTGAGTTTGGTGTTTATATTACTTGTAAGAAACTAGAGCTTGCCTATTGTTGGTCATGCAAGCAAAATGGGTGAATTTCTTTTCCTTCTCTTTCTCCAAGTCCTCCAATTAGGAAGCTGCCCCCAAAAAGTATCTTCTCCTTCAGTAGGTTCCCAATTATAAAGGTTAAAAATGGCAAGATGTTTTATTCCTTTCTTACTTGCTCTAAACTAAGTCTCATTCAATGACCAATTGAGCGAAATTCCACATTTCGATACCGCTTTGTGAAATGCCTTTCCCCACTACGCGTGCAAGAATGGATCCTAACCTTAAGTTGTAGGGTGGTGATCAGGCCTCAAAGTTCCCCTTACTTCATAGGGACATCTTATACGAGCTATTGGGACCTGGTCCTGAGGTGAAGAAGATGAAGAGGAGAAGCCAATTTAGAAGAGGATGGAAGCACCTCCTTTGATTTTCCCTTCTTCAAAGCATGCAACTCAAGCAAGAAGCAACCTCTCTCTCCCAGTCTCTCGATCGGGTGAACCAGGAAAGAATGGGAAATTCTTCTCATTCAATTTAATCCCTTAAACCTACACTTGGCCTCAAGCATGAGCTTGACCCCTTGAAAGCTTGCCAAGTATCTTCTTGTATGGAGATTACTTGGCTAAAATTTGACCAAGCCAAACTTTATGCTAAGATATGGTCTAAATAACATTAGATAACTTAATTTAGACCCATCAAGCTTAGTAATTTACCTTCCCATTCTTACCGTGAACAAACTTTTATTCTCCAAATACCTCCTATGGAGTAAGATTTCTAACTCTATAAGACTATTTGTACAAAATTATTCACATATATCATGTTTTGAAATTTTTAATTCTTCACACATGAATAACTTAATTGGGAAAATAACAAAATATGGTAAAGCTGAAATACCTGAATGTTACATGCTTTATGCACAAAATTGTTGTGCGATAGCTTTGTTTTTTTTGAAATTTGGCCTAAGCCTTTATCACGATAGTGATTTACCGAAATTAAAAGCAAGCAGTGTGTGCTGCATTTTTCCTTTTTTTTTCTTTTGGTTTGAGCTCTTACATTGTGTGTTAAAGGTTATCCTCTACTTAAATGTTCATTAAAGTTGTTTATACACACAAACATAAATACATATATTTGTGTATTCTTTGATGTTGAATTAAATTCTATGTTCATAAATATTCAAGGTGTGTTTGCCGGTTATATTCTCTAAAAACTTGAAAATGTTGTGATCAGCTGCAGCAGAGGCCTGTAATGACTTAATGGCATATTCGTTGGTGTTATCATGTTGTTGCTACACATGCTGTGTCAGGAGGAATCTTCGCAAGATGTTGAATATCACGGTAATGATGCTTCTCATGACATGTGCTTGCGTTATTAGGATGTCTTCTCTGATCCAATTCTTGCTGCTTCTCTTCATTCTCCATTAACTTAATTTCTATATTAAGTTACTGGTCGTTTCTGTTGTTGTCTTAAATAGACGCGCTTACTTCCAGGCTTATTTTTCATTCCAGGCCTATTTTTCATGCATAACAGATAATTGAACAGCATTGTTTAGAACTTCAGTTTGCACCTTAGAGTATGCCATGGATTCGTTTATTATTATTGTTGTTGGTGGTGTTAGTATTATTTGCTTCTTTGTTTTACCTAGAAAGTCTGCCATTTTCTGATACAGGGAGGGTTATGCGACGATTTCCTGTCGCACCTTATGTGCTGCTGTTGTGCTCTTGTTCAAGAATGGCGTGAGGTGGAGATTCGTGGAATTTGTGGTACGCCTTGTAGACATAATATCTCCCATAAGCTTGAATAATGTGAATAGTGTTCTGGTTATTTTCTTTTAGCTGCTAATTACATGGAATACATGAATTTTCATAGAATCACACATTATTCCCCCAAATGTAGTTATTTATCTGCTGGCCACAACAGACATTTTAAAACTTTCCTGTAAAATCTCTGCGGACATTTTGTTTTTAGTGTTTCATTCAATTTACAAACTGCGTCATTCGGTGTCTTTTCAACTGAAATACCCTTATCAAACAAATTTCTTCACTCTTTTATGGAGCAACAGATGCCATTGATTGCGTTTAGCATGTGCAAAGATAGATTTTCTGCCCTCAAATGTTAAGAGAAACATCAGAACCGAAATATTCTCAATGATGCTGATGGAGTTCAACCAAGGTTGCCAATGTATAATTTTAACGTCAGTTTTATGGCGAGTGGGTCACTAGTTAAGTTTAGAGGGTTTTGTGTGATTCTGTCAACATTTGAGATGTATATAATTTCTCCTAAAAATCTTAGACAAGGCCTAAAAAAGCAATTTAAATATTTGCAGTCAATGAGAAGACAAAAACAAGCCCACCAACCCCACCAACCTCTCAGTTCATGGAATCATAAAATGACATCGAAGAACATTTTTCATCTTTTTTGGAGTCGGATTGGTGCCAAGATATCTTAAACTCAGGTCAAGTTTTATTACAGTCTGATTACCTGTGATGCTGTACATTGTAGGTGTTCATTTGAATATTGTTTCTTATAGTGAGGCCGTCTACTGTTCATAAATTGTATATAATTTTGCATTCTGTATTATAATTCTTATACATCAGCTTGACATTGTGTGAACTGAACACCTGGGATGGTTTCTTCTGCTTACTAAACATGTTATCAGGTGTTTGTTGTGTTCAATGTTCTACTGCCTGCAATCTCTCGAGTTCAGTTCGGATTAAAATTAGATTAGAGGTGACAAATGATGTTCCAAAGGTATGTAATTTTCTTGTTCGTAGTTTGCTTAATTTGTTATTGTCTCGATATAATATATATATATATATATATATATACGTATTTAATTGTTTGTGTATTGAAGTATTGGGAAATATTTACATGCTATATGTTTATCTATACTTTATATAAAGGACGAATTTTGAGCTCGTAAAAAAATCATCAGTGGATAAATCAAATCATTTAGCTTTGCTTTCATGCGTCGCACCTCATAAACCACCACCTTCCACTTTCTCCTTGGAGAAATTATAATTTGTTTTCCCAAAATTTCTTACTCTTAGTTTTAGGTCCTAAAAATTACAACTTGGCCCTCGGCTTCTCTTAATGCTTCATCTTACATCCTAATTCTTAATAATAAATTATAATTTAGTTTCCTAATTTTCTTTAGCCTTGATTTTAGGTTTTAAAAAAAATTATAAAGCCCATGATCTCTCTACTTCATTTTAAGTTTTAATTTCTTATAATAAAAATTATAATCGAGTCCTCCAAGTTGTTGTCTTAGGTGCTAGAGAATTACAATTTAGCTTTCGATTTCTCTTAGGCTTCATTTCAGATCCTAATTTCTCTGAATACAAATAATAATTTGGTCCCATTATTTTTCTGAGTTGTATAAAATTACAATTTGGCCTCCTATTTCTCCTTGATTTTGTCTCAGTTCCTAATTCCTCATTATGCAAATAATAATTTGATTCATGATTTTTCGTAGTCTTAGTCTTGGGTTCTAAATCTTTAATATGAAAATTATAAATTAGTTTTTTTATTTTTCTTAATTTATGTCATAGTTTTAAAAAATTATAATTTAGTTTTCAATTTTTTCTTAATATTGATTTTAAGAATGAAATTCTTAAAACAAAATTTTTAGTTTTAGATCTTAAAAAATAATAATTTAGTTTTCTGATTTCATTTCCTTCTGATTGTAGATTTTAATTTCTTACAATTACTTTTGTCTCTCAATTTTTCCTGCATTTTAAGATTTAATAAATTATAATTTGATACTTTTGTCTCTCTTATTTTTGTCCATTAATTTTAATTTTTTGTTATTTAAGTTTCTTTATATATAATTTAAAGTTTAGAACTGTTTTTTTAATTTATTTTTAAACAAAAGATGGAACTAAGCTAATGATGAATTTAAATTAAGTTTTTTCAATTCAATTTTAGTTTTGATATAAAAGAATTTGATTCAGTTCTGGTTCTAAAAATTGTGGTTTGAAAAATTATTTAATTGAAGTACCTATTTGTTATAAAATTAATCTTAATTGAACATAGTTGTGCTTCTATTAATTAAACACACCCAGCGCATGTGCAAAACATTATTTTTTAAATTGCATGGTGTATTTTTTGTTTGAAGTCTTAAAAAATAATTTTTAAAATTATTTGTTTTTTTTTTAATAAAAAGATAATCATTTGTACTTTTTAAAAAAGGCAATTCTATTTGGCTGCTGAGTTAAGCTTTTGATTTTATAGATTTATAAAAATAAAAATATTATTTAAATTTTAAGTCTGTGTTGCTTAAATTTTTTTTTTACAAGTCATTTTTGGTAGAATTGATTAAGTTGATTGTTAAGTTATTATTTTAAAAAATTTAAAATATATATTTAATATTTTTAATTTTTAATTATTAATTTTATTTTTTTCTATATTTCAGTTTTCAATAGTAATTTTTTAATATTTATGTATTTAATTTTTAAAAAAATATCAGCATGATTAAATTTAATGAAATTTATTTGAAAAGATCTATGTAAAAAATAATTTGGACAAGAGGGGTTTGTACAATACATTTTTGTTTTTATAGATCATGAAATTAGGGGCTTATCTTAGGGTCCCAAGATGGAATTTTTATCTTCTTAAAATTTTTAGTTGAATTCTTATGTGCTTAGTTGAATTCTTATGTAATAGATTGTAATTTGGAATGAGTCTCCTCTAAGTAAGAATATATTTGAGTGTAATTTTAATTTTATAATATTATAATGTGATATATATATATATATAATATTTTATTTTAATAGTGAAATATTTTTCATAATTATAATGTTATAAATGCCCCAAAAATATATACATATTGGTAGAACCTTGTTATATTATATTTTGATATGTAACTTTACATTTTATATTCACATTATTAAAATCTTATTTTGATATTTTCTGAAATATCTTGTTGGTAATGCATTTTGATACATATTTGACCAATTGAAGATGTTCGGGCGGTGGTGGCGTGGAAATGTTGTAATTCTTATTAATTATTAATACATTACTTAAATACATATTAATTAATATAGAGTATAAATAAAATATTTTCTAATGCATGAAATATGACTTAAAATTGGCATATGATAAAATTTTGGTGTTGCATGCATGTAATTTTTTCTATTATATACTCATAATTATATGCTAAATTACACAATTTTAAATTTAAATCATAACCTAAGTTAAGGAAAAGATTTAGTTAAATCATTAAAACTAATAGATTCAGAGTCAGATTTTGATGTATCATTTTCGGATTCACTATTAATATTTAAATTATCAGTGTCTTCAATAGACAAAATTTCTTTTTATATATATCTTTACCTTCTTTGTTTTTTTGATCTGAATGACAACTTAGTATCGAAAAACTTTAAGTTCATACTTTAAAACTGTAGTTTGAATGTGTTTTGTTAAAACTCATACGTTCTTCCGTAATTATGCCTCTTTAAGCTCCGATTAAGGCTTGGTATGTCATTTCCTGGAGTGTATGTATTGGCAATCTTGAAAAGGTGGGGTAGGAACACAGGTCTTAGGTACCAAATAAAATAATTCTCTAAGGCTATTAGTTTATAGAGATGCTTAGGCCTTGTTTGGCTTGAGCCCAAAAATGGGCAAAAACATATAATAATAATATTTAAAATTTATTATAAATTTTAATAATTTTATTTCACATCCAACACAAATTCCAACCTTAAAAATCAACTTTATTTCACTTCCAACACAAATTCCAACCTTAAAATCAACTTTATTTCACATCCTACACACCTCTCAATATTAAAAATAATTTCTTTCCCATCAACTCTATAAAATAAATTATTTTCTCTTTCCTTACCCAAATTCATCCTCCAACCAAACAAGCCCTTATAATCTTTAGATCTAATTGTCATCTGTAGGATCAAAAAACAAAGAAGGTAATTAAGCGAACATAATAACAAGAAAAAGAAATTTTATTGTAGAAAACTACTTACAATGAGCAACTTGGCTCTGATACCAGTTGTGTACAGAGAGGAGAGAGAACAGAGAGGAGAAAGAGGGGGCGAGAGTAAGCGAGCGCAGGAGTGAGAGCAGAAGAGAGCGTGCAGTGCCAATCGATGCCTTCCACAGGTCGAAAGTTCTCGATTTCATAGCGAAAAAACATAATCTTCATTATTACAAAGTTTTTGCATTATTGAGTAGAATAGACATAAAGCAGAAGATGCCTTCTATTATTTGTACTGTAAAGCTATGATAGTAACAGAACATGATGATGCTTCATATTATTGTTGTACGTAGATGCTGGAAATTTATAAAGAAGTCCCTGAGTAAAAGATTCCATTAGGGCTAGTTATACTGAAGTCCTTGTACTAAAGACCTTACTTAATCAGATTGAATCGAAACATTATCAGGTGTAGATGAGAAACCAATATGAATTTCTGAAAGTAATTGTTCCGTCTTTGGTCCCCATTGAAAATCTAGAGTATTATCTGTTCCGGAATCAACTTCTGATATGTTCTCTTCATCATATACTAAAATTCGACCATTACTCTGACACTTATACTGATGCCTTTCCAGATATACTGATAATAATTCTGATAAATTCTTTTTCTGTTCACATTCCCATGAATTTCCAAAAAAATCGTTTAACTTTGGTTGCCCTCTGGTTCTTTGTCTAGAGAGTCGCCAAATTTGATATGCAGGATAGACTAGATATCGATCTGGCTCAACAAATGTGGATATAATTTCAAATTCCAAAATTCTATCATATGGTTCTGTAGAGGATATGATAGTCTTGATTATTTGAGGAAGTCCATTCCATTCATCGAAATTATGTGTATCGATGATGATTTTTCTGACAAGGCCTAATTCAATCTGTCTTTCCATATGTGGCGTGAATGCCACAAATAGTCTCTGTCTTTGATCTGGTAGGTTGATTAATTGTTCTTGTCGTAAGTATGACAAAGCTCTATCTTCATAGATATGGTCCAATATCCTTATTTGTAGATCTTTGAGTAATAGGGTCATAACTTTTCGAAGACATTCTTTTCGTTTAGCCTTCTTCATATAAGGAGAATTAATATTTTTATGCTTATAGATTAGCTCTAATATCGGATATAATTTGTCATACTCTTCAGGATGATATTCCTCGCATTTTCGAAGAAGATGCTAAGAAAATTGCTCCTCATTCTGAAGTTTATTATTAATATTATGGAGAGTATACTCTATCTGAGCGATATGAGATATTATTTCTCTAAGATTATATATGAGTGAAGGATTATGTTGTAATCCCCCAATTATCTTCCATCCATATGTCTTTGCAGACATTGGTATATCGGACTTATAATTTCTAGTACTACTTACTAGCGATGAGAATATATGTTGATTATATCTATCAAGAAAATCTATAACAATTGTTCCTTCTTTGAAGGATATAGATCTATTATATACCTTTGGAGATGGGATATTATAAATTCACGGTTGAGAAGTACAAGAAGTTATAGAGGAAGAAATATTATTTGTCCTCAGGAATATTTGAGTTTAACAATTTACCTTTCCAAGAGTTGTCCATGATCCTACAAATATAGAATTTTTCTATAATTATGAAGACTCTATAGAACTATTTTCCCGTGATAGAAAATCTGCTAAAATGTTAGTAAATGCAGGATTAAAAAAAATTATATAATTATATTCATCTAATTGTAAAAGCCATCGTATTCGTCGACTATTATTATCATATTTTTTATTTTTAATATAATGATATAATTCTTTATTATCAATTATAATTTGAAATGTTCTCAGTAATAACAAAAATTTAAAACTTGTTACTGATTTTAAAATAGCTATAAATTCTTTTTCATATGTAAAATAGTTTAATTATGGTTTTGTAAATTTACCAGAAGTATATCCAATAATTTCTTCTTGGTCTGTAACTAATACACCTGCCCAATAATAATTACTAGTATCTGTAAAAAGTGTTAATTGATCTTCTTTTCTTGGAATTATTGTTTTGGGTATTTTAGTAACAATTATTTTAAGATATTTAATTTCTTATTTTTCTTTTTCATTTAGTTGTATTTTAATCTTATCAGTTTCCCATCGTGTTATAATTTTTTCAGTATCTTTTTTATATTGTCTGTTTATGGTATTTAATTTTTCATTGTAGATGTTTAGTATATTGACTTAGTCTTGAAATAAATTTTCTACCATAATTTAATATTCCTAAAAAACTTTGTAATTGTTTTACAGTTTCAAAAGTGTCCGAAAATTTTTTAATTTTAATTATTATATATTCTTGTAATGTTATTTTTCCCTTATCAATAATTTTTTCTAAATATTCAATTGTTTGTTTACATAATTTTATTTTATTTTTTCCTAGAATGATGTCGTGTTGAATGAATAAATTTTTTGCTACATCTAAGTGTTCTAAATGCTGTTCATATGTAGATAAATAAACAAGAATATCATCAATATAAACAAGTATAAACTGACTGTAAGATGAAAAAATAAAATTCATCCATTTATAGAATATTTGAGGGGCATTTTTCAATCCAAATGGCATTACAGTCCATTGTAAATATTCAAAAGGAGTAGAAAATGCAGTTAATTCTTTTGACATATTATCTTTTATCTTTATTTGCTAAAACCCAAATTTAGCATCAAATTTACTAAATCATTTTGCTTCACTTATATTTTTAGTATATTTTCAGTGCTAGGAATATAGAATCGGTCGAATTTTAAATTATTATTAAATTTTCTATAATTTATGACCATTCAAGCTTTTCCTCTTTTTTCTTCACCATGATTTCTTACTATGAATGCTGGAGAAGAATGAGGTCCAGAGGCATTTCTATTAGTCCTAATTTTTTTAAATCTATTAACTGTTTTTTAAATTCTTCTGTATCTTGAGCAAAATATACTAAGAGTTTTATCCGTATAATTTTATTTTTATCTAATGGTGTTAAATTGCAGAATCGTGGACTTCTATTGAATAATAATAAAGGGTTATCTGAAAATACTTCTTATAATGATTCTATATATTTTAATTTAAAACTTTCATTTAAAGATAAAATTTCAGGTTTATAATTCATTCATATTAATTTTGGATGATTAAAAATTCGTGAAATTTTTATCTGTGTTTGTTGTATTGTGAATGTGTAATAAGTTGTATGTATAGTTAAAGGTAAGTATTGGTTTAATACATTCATGCTTATTATCATGTCTTAAGAGAAATATTTACATATATATATATATATATATGTGAAAAAAATAATGATATATAATTATCTTCTGCTTGGGCTAAAAGAGTTATATTCTTAACATATTTTAAGTTTTTTATTGTACTATTTATTCCTGTAAATGAATTTTTTTTTCAAAATTTTCAGCAAACTTATCTACCCAAAGTTGTTCATTTATAATACTGCGTGTTGCTCTTGTGTCTATAATTGCATAAATATAAAATAGTTTATATCTAGTAAAGTCTATTTTAATACATATTTTATTTAAGTGTCGATTCATATCATGTAGATTCATATTCAAGTAAAGTTTTGTGATGGGAAATATTACAGCTTTAATTTCTCCAGTATAATCTGATCTAATTATTCCTTCAGTGATAGTCATATCATTATTAAATATCCAACTATTTCTTCCTTTAATTAATCCATAATATCCAATATCTATTTTAGCACTTATACCAGTTCTAATTTTTGAAGATGTATTTGGTTGTATTAGTATATCTTCGAAGGAATATAATTTATAACCTATTTCTATTTCTGTTGGATATTTTGCATTGTGTTCTATTTTAATAAAGGATATTTTATTGCTATGATTAGTTAGAACAATTATATTATGTAAATTACATTCGTCTAATCGTTTAATATTTATCATTTTTCCTTGAATTTTTATCTGTATAGTTTCATGATTTATATTTAAAGGATAATATTTTTTTAAGATATCTTGTCCAATTAGCATATCAAAAGTATTTCTATCATCTCTATAGATTATATTATACTCTAAATTATATAAATTATTGAATATATCAACAATCATTAAACTATCTATATTTGCTTTATATTTAAGTTCTTGAATTGTTTTATCAAAAGTATAATATCTTTTCTTTTTAGCTATAGATATATTATTTTCTATTAATTTAGATTTGATATGGGATAATGAAGCACCTGTATCTATTAAGGCTTTTACAGTAATAGTTTTTTCTTTAAAACCAATTAAAACTTGTATGATATTTAGATCTAATTTAGTATTATTCTTTACTAATGAAGTACTATGACTGCCTTCATAATCATCTTGATTTAAATCTTTTATTTATAATCTTTTCGATACATTCATATTATCTAATTGTCTGTTATATTTAATAGATAATCTTCTTTCTTTAATATATCATTATTTAGTGGGTGGTTTTTCTATTAATTGATGTTTTTTTATTTCTTCTATGTTCAGATTCCATTCTGAGGGTAAGTGAATATCTTTATTAGTTAATTATTTTGGATAAATTACTTCTGAATATTGATTATGTAAGTCATCTAATCTTATATCAGAAGGTATTGGTTTTATTTTTACATTATTTATTTCTGAAAAATATCCTAATAATCTCCATGTAAATGTTAAAGGTTTACTGCCTTTTAACATGGCTATATTTTCTAACTTATGAAATATCATTAAACTTTGATCTAAATTTTCATCTTTTAAACTTATGAAAAAATTAGGAAATATTTTGAAATTAAATACTTGATATAATAGATTTGATTATATAATTCTCATAAAAGATTGTTCGGTAGTTATTAGTCTATTATCTGAAATCATTAGAGTTATAGGTAGGGGTGGCAAAATGGGTCGGCGGGTCGGGTTCGGGTTGAACCCGAATCCGACCCGACCTGAATAGCCTTAACCCGAACCCGACCCGATTAATAAATGGGTCGGGTTGGCGGGTCGACCCGACCCATTTATAGAGTATTTTTTGATAAATGCCCAACCCGAACCCTACCCGACCCGATTATGCCCAACCCGAACCCGAACCGTTTAATAAATGGGTCAAAACTTATGACCCATACCCGACCCCTAGTTATAGGTGAATCTAATCCAGCTCTAAAATTAGCTTTTATAGTTATTTGAATACATCCTAAATGAAGATATTTAATTCGTTCTGCATTTTTTACTTTATTCAATATTTTTTTAATCATATTTTTAGTTATTATTTGTAATTTTGTTATTGTTGTAGGTTCTTCTGAACTATCAGTGTTACCTTCAAAATATTCAATGAAATGCACTATCTTTTTTGTTAATTGTAGACAAAATTTCTCTTTATATATCTTTACCCTTTGTGTTATTTTTTAATTTAATTATTTTTTGATATAGATTATTATCAAAAATAAATTGTTCATTATGATTATCAAATGATGTGTTTACTAATTTTTCTATATTTTCTTCTTCATTATCTGTTTCTTCGTGTAACATTAATAAATAATTTATATCATCATTAGAACTAATAGATTCAGAGTCAGATTCTGATGTATCATTTTCGGATTCACTATTAATATTTAAATTATCAATGTCTTCAATAGATGAAATCTCATAATCTATTTCCGATAAAGTTTCTAAGTCATTTCCTGGAATAATATCATAGTAATCTGTTATCATTTGAAATTGTGTTTCTTCTATAATTTTTATATCTTTTTTATAGTTATTAGCATAATGGCATTCTTCTCCACATTTGAAACATTTACAAGTTTTTTTATAAGAATTAGGTTTGCGCTTAAAATATTTATTATTCTTTTTAAGCTTCTGCGGTTTATATCTTAATTGGAAACGTTTAAAAGGTTTACGTTTAGAGTGAAAATTGAATTTATAATGTTTGTGGGCTTTGTTGGATTTGTGGAATTTGTGTTTAGGTCCACCACGCTTGCTGCGTGTTGGAAGAATACTAAATTTATAAGTAGGTAATACATTAATACAACATTGTTTATGTTTTGCTTTAAATTTATCCTTAGCAAAGAATTTTCGTAATTTTTGTTCTCTACAATATTCGATGAATAAATTCATGGCACATTTTACTCGCAGTGCTAAAGTATCAAATTTTAAATATGTAATATCTTCGGTTAGTGCTTTATTAATAAATATGGTATATTCACGTTTGTATTTTTCATCCCAAGGAGTAAGGAGCTTATTAAAATATATCTGTGCCCAATGATCATATTGGGACACAGGAAGTTTCCAAACATATTTCATATATTTTTGAAAAAATCTTCAATAAAGCATATATTACCTATTTGCATTCGTGATAAAATTATTTTTATTCTTTTTATGTCTTCGGTATTATCTAATGATCCTCCAGCAAAAAATTCTAATAAAAATTTGCCTAAAAGGACTATGACATCATCTTTATTTTTTTCTTTTTTTATTTTCTTAAATTATGAAAAAATTTTAAGAGATTTTAATACCATCGATGCTGATCCAGTGAATTTAGATGTTATCATTTCTAATAATTGTTGTGTAGACATATATGCATAAATATTTTTTAATCCTCTTACTAATTGTATCCATTGAGAGATATTATTTTTTTCTTTCTAATATTGAAATTTTATCTATATTAAAAAGATATGGATATTGTTTCTGATGGGGTTTATTTTGAAAAAAATCCTTTTCATTTGTATATATGTCATCAAAAGAATCTTCTTCTTTCGATTGATAATGTTGATCAACATATTCATTAAAGTGTTGAAATGGTGAATTATGATGTGGTTCACCATGAGGTCTTTTACAAGTACTTGGTTCTTTTACTTTCATATAAATTTCTTCAATTATTTGATAATTTTCTAAATCAGTTTCATTATCATTATCACTATTTGAGTATATTTCATATTCTGGTGTATAATTATATAGATGAAATAAATCTTTCTTTTCTCTATATATTTCTTGAATAGCTATAAGTTTTTCTGAAGTTGGATTATTCATATATTCTTGAATTTTTTTCTTTTAAAATTTATTTATTGGTTAAAAATAAGTCATAATATTCTTTAAGAGTTTCACAGTTTTCTAATAGATTAATATATTCGATTTTCTCAGAAATTAGTTTTTTATTTATATAATACTAAAACTAGATGAACTTATTTTTGGTTTTTCGATGAGTTCGGACATAGGGTTTGTGTTTATTTAATTTTATTGTTTTTGATCCTAGAATAAGTTTATTCTATATATTCTTGAATAGATTTTATTTTATATATTCTTGAATAAGTTCGGACATAGGGTTTGTGTTTGTTTAATTTTATACTCATAATTATATGCTAAATTACACAATTTTAAAGTTAAATCATAACCAAAGTTATGGAAAAGATTTAGTTTATGTGTAATATATATATATATATATCTTAAGTTAAGGGAACAGAGAGAATAGATTTACAGTCGTTTATACAAATTATTCGTAGATGCTTGATGGCATTAAAGTTATTATTAAAATTAAATTTAATTGTATTATTTTTATTTTAAGCTTAGGATATGACATTAAATAAAATTTTATTTTAAAATTTATAATTATATGAAATAAATTTATTTTTAATATTAAGATTTATATGAGATGTAAATATTATAATTAATGTAAAAATAAAATTTAAAAAAATTAATTTCAAGAATAAAAGGGAATTCGGTTATTTTTGTAAAGTGGCCTTTTGGTCAACATAAATAATGTAAATTGCACGTCTTCAAGAAATTTGGGCTTTTAAATATTGTTGTCATCTTTCCAGTCTCCATGGTCCCTTTCTAGGGTTTCTACCTCTCTACCTTTCTGCAATCCCCGCACCGTACGAATCTGTGGTCGAGCGATCGCGAAGAAAGCAGATGGCTTCCGAGGAGAAGAAGATAACGCTGAGGAGCTCGGATGGCGAGGAATTCGTGGTCGATGAAGCGGTGGCCAAGGAGTCGCAGACTATACTGCACATGATCGAGGATGGATGCGCCGACAGCGGCATCCCGCTGCCGAACGTCACCAGCAAGATCCTCGCAAAGGTGATCGAGTACTGCAAGAAGCATGTGGAGTACACTTCGAAGACCTCCGTGGCTGGCGGCGGCGACGACAGGTCTGCGGAGGAGGAGATCAAGAGTTGGGACTCGGATTTCGTAAAGGTTGATCAGGCCACCCTTTTCGATCTCATTCTGGTCGGTATCCTTCGCTTCTTCCTCTTTCCTGTATCTGTGTTGCTTCTTTTGATTTTTTGTATTAGGAATTTACCTAGGGCAAGACACCGGTCTCTATATGTTCAAGATCTATGTTTTTGGATTCTTCTGAAGTTCGAATACTCTTTGTTTTCGCTTTAGTTCGACTCGTCAAATTGATTTTGTAAATTTTGTTGGATTAGCCCGATGGTAAATTTTGTTGGATTTGGATCTTGATGCGATTTTGTTTTATTTATTTATTCGCTTTTTCTGCCTTGAGGTTTCCCAAACTCCGATCTTCGGATATATGCATTTTTTCTGTGCGCATGCCGAACGATTTAAACATTGACGGATTATTCTTGATACTGTGTGTTTGATTGTGTTGTAGATACTTTTGATATCACGGCATCTGTAAGCCTAAACCCGGCATCATGTTTACATCTATAAACAGTTGTGCTTTCCAAAATGTACCAGTTTTTGCACCATCTGTATTAGTTCCTCTCGATGGCACTGATTAGTTAAAGTACCAAATTTGCTTAGATTTTTCAGACAGTGCTTCATGCAATATCTAAACTTTTTGCCCAGGGAGATTTAAAATCTCGTTAGCAATCATTAAATGACAAATTGTGTATTACAGCAGCCATGCGATATACTCATATCTCTGCGGTTATCCACATAAGTGCTACCTTCGTGTAGATTTTTAAAGTACGTGCTACTTGTAATTGGTTTGAATATGGGAGGTACAAACTTTGACATCATATGCTGAAGATGCTTTTGTGTTACCATGATTCAGAACTTCTATTTTCCATCTTTCCTCTGTTTACTGCACTGGAAAAGTTCTTTCTTCTACTTATCTGCACTAAGTCATGTTTCGTATGTATTTAACAAGCCTTCTAATTTCGCCTTTTTTGGATATGAGCAAGAGGATTTGCTGCCTTTCTACCTTTTTTATGCTTTTATGCATCTGTGCACATTGTGTACTTTGTGCTACTGTTGTGTATATTTCTAAAATATTTGGGATAAAATTTTGTTGTTACAACAACAGCAACAACCAAGCCTTAATCCCACTAGGTGGGGTCGGCTACATGAATTCTTTGTTTTCATTGTGCTCTTTCAGTTATCAAATTCTTATCTAAGTCTAAGTAACTAAGATCACTTCTTATAATTTCTTGCCATGTCTTCTTTGGTCTCTCTCTTCCTCTTTGTACATGGGCAAAATCTAATAACTCAATTTTTCTAGCTGGAGCTTCAATCAGCATACGATTTAGATGTTCAAACCATCTAAGCCGACTTTCTCTAAGTTTATTTTCAATTGGTGCAATACCAACTTGCTTTCGGATATACTCATTTCTCATTATATCCTTTCGTGTATATCCACACATCCACCTTAGCATCTTCATTTTTACAATATTTATTTTATTTGTATGTTTCCTCTTTGTAGGCCAGCATTCAATACCATATATCATCGCTGGTCTTACTACAGTTTTATAAAATTTATTTTTAATTTTGGATGAGATTTTTCTATCGCACAACACATCAGAAGTATTTCTCCATTTTACCCATCCTGCTTGAATCCTGCTAATAACGTTATTATCTATTTCGTCATCATTTTGTATGATTAATCCAAAGTATCTAAAGCGCTCACTCTTCTTGATAATTTGATCACCAATTGTCACATCTCCAATATAAGTATTTCTTTCTTAACTAATTGTGCACTTTATATATTCAGTTTTTTATCTATTGAGATAAAACCTTTAGATTATAGAGCATTCCTCCAAAGTTATAGTTTCGCTTTAGCTCTCTCTTTGGTTTTCTTAATAAGAACAATATCATCTGCGAAGAGCATACACCCAAGGCACTTCATCTTCCAGTCATGACTTCCATAATCAAAGCAAAAAGATACGAACTTAAAGCCGAGCCTTGGTGTAATCCAACTGTAATAGGAAAATCCTTAGTCAAACTTCCTTGTGTCCGAACACAGGTAACAATTGCTTCATATATGTCTTTAATAACTTGAATATAAGCAGTGTTAATCTCTTTCTTTTCTAAAACTCTTCAAAGTACTTCTTTTGAGATTTTATCATAAGCTTTTTTTCAGATCAATAAAAACCAAATGTAGGTTTTTCTTTCTCTCCTTAAATTTTTCCATTAAACTTCTTAATAAATGAATGGCTTCTATAGTAGATCTACATGGCATAAAATCAAATTGAGTCTCTGATACCTTAGTATTATGGCGTAACTTTTGTTCGATCACCCTCTCCCAAAATTTTAAAGTATGACTCATTAATTTAATTCTTCTAAAATTGGCACAATTTTGTATACCGCTTTTATTCTTATAAATAGGTATTAATATACTCTTTCTACATTCATTTGATATCTTTTTAGTTTTCAAAATCATATTAAACAATCTAGTGTGCCAAGAAATTCCTTCATCTACTAATAAAATTTTATTGTTATCCAGCTAAATAGGAATCTATTTTGCATAAATAACTTATTTCTTGAATTTGGTTCGCAAGACTGAAGATTTTCATGTTGACTGCTATTGCAGTCAGCATCAGATTCCTCTGCTCAATCTTTTCGTAGTTGAAACTTCTATAATTCTACTTGCACTTGGTGAGGAATTTTTTGGTGGTGATTTTGAGAATATAGTTTGTTAGGTATCTTATGATCTTTTAGTGATCCTGTTTAGATGAAGTCGAAAATTTAGATGAAATTATGTTTGTTATTGAAAATATTGAGATTTACTCTCACGGACCATTTACTCAGCATAGTATTCATTATATATTATCTGAAGTATTTTAGGTTCTTTTATGACCTTCCCTTAGCTTTAGCCTTTAGGCAACAAGGTGTACCTAGTGCTTGTGGTTTCCTCCGTTATGTAGTTAGAGAATGGATGTCTTTACCTGGTGGAGAGATTGTTTCCTGAATTTAAAACAAGTGATGGTAAACTTTAGGTTATATTTAGTCAATATCTGCTCTTTGAGTCTTTAACCTCAATGCTTCAATGATTGAATGCTAGCTGACTGCTTAATTTGTAGCAACTTGGCTTTTATCCTAATGCTTTTACCTTGCATTGATGGCCTGTTTGTTCCAAGATCCGGAAATTCTAGTCCTAATTCCGCTGAACCAAAAATCATATAACTCTTCTAATTCCACAGCATAATTCCAACCAGGACACAGCTTTGGGATTATGAAAATTATAATTTTAATGACAAGCAAATAAAATTTTCATTTTAAGGTGGTGTTTAGCTCAATGAAATTTAGATGTTTGTGTTATTTAAATATTAATGTTATTTAGATGTTTATGTTATCTCTAAATTATTTGTTTGATTTATGTTATTATGTTAAAAGAGGATAATATTATTAACTTATTTTTATTATCCCGAGTTTAACTAACTACTCTCTACTCCCACCTCCTCCCCCTTAAGAGAATTAATCCAACATTATCCCTTTTATCACAATTAGGATAACATGACATCTTGATGCCACCCAGTTTAGTTGTCATATTAGAGTGATAATATTGTAATTTTTATAATGTTATTTAAACATGTGATTAAACCAAACAATTAATTCCTTCAAATAACATGACATAAACATAACATGATAACATTGAATCAAACCCTCCCAAGTGCAAAACAAAACTTGAAGAACTTAAAATATAAGTTGCACTAATCATGAACACGAATAAATTGAGCCTATACATCCAAGAAAACTGGATGATTGTTGGTGATTCTTTTTTTTTTTTTTTTTTTTTTACTTTAACCGGAATTTTTTCATGTCTCCAGGCTGCCAATTATCTGAACATAAAAGGGCTTCTCGATTTAACCTGCCAAACCGTGGCTGATATGATCAAGGGAAAAACCCCTGAAGAGATCCGCCAGACATTCAACATAAAGAATGATTTCACACCCGAGGAGGAGGAAGAGATTCGGAGGGAGAATCAGTGGGCGTTTGAGTGAAGCACTGATCTTGTCTAATTGGCTTCTCATATCTCATCATCATCTTTTGCATCCTGTGTTATGCTCACTGCTTGCTGAAACTGGGGCACCTTTCGTTGTCTGTCTATTCAGAATCTGTTCTTAAAAGATTATTTGTGTCATCATCAGTGACCTTTTGCATTAAAATCTTCTTTTCTCAGCTTTTCTTATGTTAATTCTGCCTTGCTTTATTGCTTGTGGGTAATTTTTTTTTTTATTTTTGAAACTCGTTGTTAATTTTATTTTACAGTTTTTCTTTAGATAATTATTAGGGAATTTATGTCATCCCTAAATTTGCCTTTATTATTTGTTTAACCTCCAAAGATGACTGTTTTATCCTTTTGAGTTCTCAATGAAGCTGAGAATTCAAACATTGAGCAATTTATGAGAAAATTTTGAATTTCTTTTTTTTTTTTTTGATGGAGGAAAATTTTGAGTTTCAAACAGAACTCTTTACAGTGTTTGCAATTAGTATCACTAGATTTTATTTTTATTATTGATAGTTTAGATTCATGATAGCATTCAAATTTGTTTCTCAGATTATTTTTCTGTCTATTCTTTATAGCTTGGCATTATCTTGTGCTTGTCGCTAGCTTTGAAGCATAAATTGAAGGCCAGGCTGAATTTATATGTTTTTTACCCTGCACTTCACAATATGAGTTTTGAATGTAGGGGATAATTTCATCTGAACTTCTGAAGTAAATTATCGATTTTATATTGGCTTATAAAAAACAAAAAATATGTTATTTAGGATTTTCTTACTCTAATTTTTTTTTATGTTGGTTTATTTTTACAAATATTGTTAAGTTTAATCATGTAATTTTGAAAAATTAAAAATATGTGCTTGAACATTGAAATTACGTTTTAAGCATTTTAAATTGTTGTATAGTCTTAGTTTTTTTTTCTTTATCCTACTCTGTAACAGTAATTTTTAATATTTAAATATATATATATATATATATATATATATATTTGATTTAAAAAATTGTTTAACGATCTAGTAATGTTATTACGCAGGAAGAATAAAGTGTAAAAGTTCATACAATTAGTGTATTTTGTGATAGAAATATTTTATTTGAATTTAAAAGTAAATTTTATGAAATAATAATAAGATTAATTATATTATATGATGTTAAATATTGAACTATTGATCTATAAAGTAGACACAAAAATAAAATAAGTGTCACGAGAATAAAAATATTAAGATGAATGCGTTTACATACATAAAAAGATAAAATAAAAAATAAATATATTTGTTTGTAGATTAGAATAGTTTTAATTAATGATAAGCTTAAAAATAGTTGTTTTAGATAGTTTAAATATAAAATTAATGGCAAATAAAAATTTTAATAAGAAAAGATGTGTTATTAATTTTTTTTATAAAAAGCAGAAAAAAGGACAAAAAATTAAAAAAAAATCTTATATATGTGAGGTTAAATAAATATTATTATTTAATAAAGTGTAATAGAAAAAAAAATTATAAAGTCAACTTTACCTAATGGAATCAAAGTCGGATTGTTATTATAGCAACTTATGATTTGTTTATTTAGTCTGTTTAAAATTTACTTGTTTAAAATTTAATATTAAAAATTAATTATATTTCACATTATACGTATAATTTAAAAATAAAAAATTAATTTTATTTTGCACTTTATCTGTATACTAAAAAAATAATTAACTTATATTACATCTCTCACACATTTTAATATAATAATTAATTTTATTTATAGAATTTAACAAAAACAAATATTTTCATTTAAGTTTAATTTTAATTTTATTAAAATTAATTTTTATGAATGAATAAGTCCTTAATGATTAAATTTAGGGGGCGTTTGGTTCAGTGTTATCTCAATGTCAATGTTATTTAGATGTCATGTTATCTAAATATCATTGTTATTCATCAATAGACATTTGTTTTGTTCAATGTTATGATATTAGAAAATATCAATGCTATCCAAATTATTTTTGTTTAGTTGGAGGTTATTGGCATTATAATGACAAATTGATGGTGCTATCTTGAGATGTCGCCCAATTTGGAGTGACATCTAGATGTCATCATGTAATGACATTTTTGTAATTAATTGTAATGTTATTTAAAGATGTCATTAAACCAAACAATTAATTTCTAAAGATAACATAACATAACATTGAGATAACATTGAACCAAACGCCCCCTTAATAAAATCTATGAAAAAATTTCAGATGATGAAAAATTTTGGGTGAAAGGTGGACCACGTATGTTTTTTTTTTTTTTGTCATCGGTGGTTCAACCACTGTTGCCTAAATTTGATGTGCTGAAGATTCGCCCAACCACAACAATTTATTTAATGAATTCTTTTGACAGGAATTATCATCAATATTTTTACCCTTATGAAATTATTAACTTAATAGTGCTACGCTCTTTGATAAATAAAAGGGACATTTATCTGCATGTCACACAAATTTTTTAAAATTACACCACACATTTTTTTTCACAAAATTTACACTATAAATTGTGAAGAAAGTATGTGTGGTGTAATAAAAATAATTAATATATAAATGTAGAGCTGTATATGAACTGATTTGAGCCGAGCAGTAACCTGTTTTACTCTATGTTCGTTTATTAAAATTAAGTTCAAACTTATTTTTTTAAGTTTTGTGATTATTTTACTGAAAATCTTGACAAATAAATATTATCGAAAATGTATAAAAATCTCAACTCATGAAAATTTCATATTTTGAAAAAAATTAAATAAAAATCACTTTCATAAAGTTAAGGGTGATCAATTTTGCTAATTTATAGTATAAAAATCAAAATTAAAATTGAATCTATCAACTTTGTAATATAAAAAATTAAAATTAGAGTCAATCTATCATTTATCCGGCTGTCCGGTTAAATATTTGTTTTTAAAATTTTAATATTTAAAAGTTATTATTTAAATAATATTATTTTTAAGATTTTACAAATAATCTATGAAATCATTATATCATATTTTGCATTGACTTGCAATATTATTGTACCTGCGCGACTATGCAATTGAACAGAAATGAGAGAAATAGAACAATAATATTAAAAATTTATGAAATTATTCTTTATAAATTTAATATGATAATTTATAGGTAAAAATGAAAATGTTAACTGTTATTTTCTAAATGTAAAATTTAATTCAAAATATTGATAATTTTAATCAGCTCTGGACATGGTTCTTTTTGTCCATAATGGTATTAATTAATTATAAAATTACACATATATTTTCATTTTAAGTACTCTGAGATTATGCTTTTAAAAGCTTATCATCTAATATTAATCTGAATAAGTAGATATCAAAGAATGATTGGTGCATAGATTTTAAAGGTAGTTTTGTACTTAATTTTGATAAAAATAAAAATATATTATATAAATTATTTTATTAAAAAAATTTATGTGAATTTTTTTATGAATTTTATTAAATTTGATGGTTAAAGTTATTATTTAAAAGTATATTTAATTATTTTTAATTGGTACTATTATCTCAATTTTTTTTAAATATTTTAGGCTACAATAATAATTTTTTGGGGGATTTACATAGAGAACATTGAATTCATCACAAATTACGCATTTCACAATCATTTAGTAAATATTACGCATATCACACTCTCCTTATTGTTACAATAGAAATGTAAAACCCATAAGTAATATAAGGAGAGTGTGATATGCGTAATATTTACTAAATGATGGTGAAATGCGTAATTTGTGATGAATTCAATGTTCTCTATGTAAATCCCCCAAATTTTTTAATGGTTTAAATGCGTATTAAAAGTTGAAAGGGTGAACCTACATGCACATTTTTCCCTATTCGAGGGACTTAAAAGTAATTTTGACCCCTTAAAAATTTGTAACAAGGAGATGTTTCATGAGTTCATCCGGAGCCCTGCAATTTGATCGCTGTTACCGCTGGGAAAACTGCTGTTAGGGTTCGTCTTCCTCCAGCAAAGCAACTCCGATCTGATCGGTGATGGATTCTGGCAGTTAGAGGAAGATCATTCTGATGAGCCGCGACGGCTACAAGCTTGTGGTAAGCGAGATGGTGGGAGGGAATCTTAGATGATCAGACACACGATCGAGGATGAATGCGTAGACGAGGTAATCGTCGCCGTGTTCCTCAGTTACTGCAAGAAGCACTTCGAGTTCTCCGGAAATTTCCGTTCCTCAGGCCTTGGAGTGCGCATTCTTTTCGACCTCTTGTGGATGGTTTCTCGTCTACTTGAATTCATCTTCGCCAATGTCGACGTTTGGTTTCGATTTCCTCTTTCTTGTTTCTTGTTCGTCAGATCCGTTAGCAGTGCTCTTCACATCTCTCTTTTCTTTCCAGTTCCTCGTTTCTGATCAGTAACACGTTTCGATCTTCGCCACATGCCTATGGCCTCGTTCTCGCTGAAGTTCTCGCCAATTTTGACTGTCGCTTTTTTTACACTGGGATTTCCAGAATAATCTCAAGGGTTTGTGTGCCGATGAGGTGAATTGGACAGAACCATGTTCGGTCTAACTGCTCTCAATCAGGTCGAGCCGTTATCCCCCTACCCGACCTCGGGCAACTGTGTTACCCCTCCTAACGTGACTTGTCCTGACCACGAGCATGTGCGTTGGTCCACTCCTCTTTGACTACTCCGGGGCCTGTTCTCCCAACCCCGGGCATAGCATTCCATTAGGCATACTGCGTCTGGCTTGTATTTGATATCAAGCAATTACACATCTCATCTATAGTAGATTTGCTTTAGGAGCATTCAATATTACTTGATGTTATGTCATGTTATTTAGAGAATATAATTGTTTGGTTTGATGATATATCTAAAAAATTTATAAAATTATCACTAAAAAAACATCTAGGCAACATAATATAACTTTAAAATAATATTAAACAAAATGTCTCCTTAGTAGTGTCAGTCCCTAGGGAGTCATGCTCAAAATTGTTGTTTAGCAAAGCATCAAGTCGTTACTTAGAGCACAAGATTGGCTGCCTAAATGCCGCAGCAACTAGGGAATTGTATTTACGATTGTTCATGCCATCGCTACAATCTCTATGCCACAACGTTGGGATTTTTCTAAATTTCTACTTGAGCCTATGCTTATTCAGTGCAATGATGGCCTTAAGGTACATTATTATCTATTATGGTGCGGTGATCGTGCTTACAGTTTAGCCGACAAGTTGGGTCGCCCGTGGGCTGCGCGGAATCGAGTCGTGCGCGCGGTGCGGGTCGACTGTGGCTGGGCGTGCGCGGGCGCAGAGGACGCCCGGGAGTGGAGCGGCGGCGGTTGGGCGCTGGCGGGTGCGGGGCGTGTGTGGGCGAGGCGTGCGCACGGGCGTGGGGCCGCGGGTGCGGAGCGGTGCGCCGGCTTGGGCTGGCCCGGGCGCGGGGGCGGGGTGAGGCTCACGCTGGCGCAGGCGGGTCGGGGGAGTTGCTCGGGCACGTTTGGCGAAGCTGCACGGTAGTGTCGAGCGGAGCTGTTGTACTTTCGTCAGTGTAGCCGGCGCGGGAGCGTCTGTGGAGGCGCGACGACGCGATCACGTCAGACCGGAGTCGGCGAGCTGGATGCACGAATATAGGCTAGCGAGTGGATTGAGTGAAGATGAAATGAGATAAAGGCTGAGAGGTGCAAGACGAATAGAATCGAACCTGGAGTGAAGTGTTGGAGCGGGTGGAGTTTAGGGATTCTCACCCAAGGCCCAAGCCCTTCTCTATCCGGGATATCGATTCATTCCAGAATCAGATAATCCTAACGAAAAACGCAAATCAAATTTTATTCAGCATTAGAAAAATAAGAGTAACTGGGAGACGTTTATATAGACCTCCATACAAACTGACTCAATAAAGAAAAAATACATAATGTAATAAATTTCTCACACAAACAAAGAATTATCAGATAACATGCCTAAAACAATAATCACAGAAATAAAAATAACTAATACAAAATAAATGCGGGAAATAAAATCATCCCAAAATGGAATCTCCAATCAATCAGAATGATTGGGAGATTTCCAATCCACCAAGTTAGCGATCCGCAGCATCCATTTTTTCAAATCTGTCCTTATAGTCAATCGATCCAGATCGAAGTAATGTGGCGACGGTAAACTCTGTCAGGAATGAATCGACGGTCGATCGTGGCGTCCCCACCAGTTGGTGTTATTGTTCTTCATCGATGGACTTCCATCGTGGAAGATGGATCTATTACACTGAGATGCTCGTGCGTTGTAGGACTCCTTGTGTGGTGGATCAGAATGGGCATGATGCTATTGTGCACTATGCAAGCATGTCTATTGATTTGTCATTATAATGACCATCTAATACTGTGTTGAGCTTGAGGATTATTTTTCGCAAGACTTGCAGATGTACTTTGCAGTTGTTCCAATTCCCATTGAAGAATGTGTTCTTCAACTCCCAGGTCCTGTCGAAAGAATATTCTTTTCGGCCAGCTTCTTAGACTTCATCATCTTTGAGGTTGACCTTCTCAAAGGCTCATTTTGTGAGGCTGATATTAACAAGAAGCTTTTGTCAGTAAGTATTTTCATCTTCCTCCTTGTAAGGAGGGATACCACAATAGTATTGATTTTTTTGGTCCTCTTTGTTGGTATTCATCATTCTATGATCTTAGGTTTCTTCTTCTTTTGTATCTCATTGTACTGTTTTCCGTGTATATCTTGCATTTGTTTGCAACTGTTTTGTATTTTCAAGGGTTCTTGAGCATGTTCTTACGTATTAGTCCTGATATATTTCATCGACAGCTGTGGACTGCCTAAATTTTAGGCCTTCTCGACATGATGAAGATCAAAAGGTGCTGAGGTTCAAAAGATCTTCAGGATCAAGAATGCCTTCGCCTGAGGAAGAGAAATTTTCTGGATGATCCCTAGTGAGTTCCCTGATTCATGAGTTTTGCCTCTCTTGGTTTTTTTATTATGGTGCATCGCTGAAAACTTCTAGAAAACAGCTCATCTGTGCTAAAAGCAACATAAATATGGCTAGTTATCTGCTGCCAGATGCTGAAGAACAAATGTCAAGTGCTGAATTCATGTGAACTTTCTTGATATTTTGAAAAATGTTAATGTGATATAATTGATTAGTTGAACTTAATGACTTGCTTTCATGTCAATGTTCCTGATACTTCTAACACTTTTATGTAATTTTGGTGATTTGTTAGCACGATGAACTCATAATTTCTTCTTAACATAATAAGCTTACAATTAGTCTATTAGTTACATGTCATTTTATTCTAGTATTAAGTTATAACACAAATCTTTGTTTTCATTTGCTACTAACCACAAAAGGACTTCTAACCTTATGGGTTCCATCAGACCAAGTGATGGATCCAAAGTAATCCTGTGTAGAGCTTATTGCAGAAAAGGTCACCTGGTAACTCAGCTTCAGTACACTTGTGTTGAATTCTAGCTTATCAGGGGTCACCTTCACACTCAACTCTTGTGGTGACTTGATGCTGACAGTGTAGGTGGTGGCTTCCGCTGCTCCGACATTGGTGACAATACGGCTCACTACCCTGTTTCCCTTCCCTGTGAAATTAGAAACTGCAATGGATGGGTAGTTCAGGTTAGATATCAACTCCTTGCTCGAGTTCTTTGGGCACTCAAATCCATTTGGAACTTCTGTTATTTTCTTGATGGTGTCTGTTGTATAGCCATAGTTGCAGAAAAACTGCAGGTAGTCATTATTCTCTACTTCATACAGCAGACCAGGTTGCAATACATTTGTAGGGTTTACTTCTCCAGCTCCATAGTCGTATGGTGTTGCGGTAGGTCCAAAATCCGTCGTTATTGGAGCTTTATCGTTGTTTGTTTGAATCGCTGCAGGCAACAGTGATACATTACAGCTACATCAGTTTCGATCTCATTAGGTGCATCTGCTGAAGGTGTGGCTAATAATGTCAGGTAAAACTTTGAAACCTGTGGTCATGATAGCTGATCTGATGGCTGCAGGGCTCCAAGATGGGTTCCATGATTTGACGGTAGCTGCAATGCCAGCAACATGAGGGCAAGCCATGGAAGTTCCAGAGATGAGATTGAAGCGCGAGGGCATCCGCCCAGAAGGCACTTCTGTGGAGCCATTCTTCTGTGTCCATGATGCCAGTATGTTCACTCCAGGAGCTCCAATATCAGGCTGCAGCTTGAGATAATTTACTACCGTAAGCTTGAACAAAATTAGTGGCTTGAGGATTGGAACGAACCTAACAAGATCAAAACTTCTCTATATTTTTAAGTTCGGTTCAAGCCATTTAATCTTTGGATCAGGTTCAAGGAAGAAAACATGTCAAAATTTTCTTTGATTCAGAGTTTGGGGCCAACTGCAAACCTGAAATCTCTTCAAGGAGTACATTATATAAAGAGGTAAGCAATATTATGGTCCCTTAATTTCATAATGATCTTCAAGTTAATTCACATTGGAATTGGAGTTTTCAACCCTAATGCAGGATCTGCATTTTATTTCTTAGGGGAATTACATGTCAGTTCTAAAGATTTTTTAACTCATTTAACCCCTAAACTTAGATGCTTACATGTCATCTCTTACTTTGAATGCATACCTATGAACCACTCTCTGCATTGTTAAGGCATTAACTATTGTTTCTTTAACCCAATATAATTACATGTGTTACCCCCAACTTTGAATGCATAATTGCGAACAAATCCCTTTTCATTAGGTTATAACCCAATGAAATTTACACATCACCTCCTACTATAAATGCATAATTGCGAACCATCCCCTTACATTAGTTTCATCAACTGAACTTTCTTTAATCAAATATAATTTACAATGCCACCCCTTAAGCAAGAGTATCGATTTGTAATTATGCATTTAAAGTAGGGTTACATGTATAAATATCTATCTTTTGTGTTTAAGTATCAAAAAAAAGATATTTTTTAGGGATGACATGTAATTCTCCTTATTTCTTTCATTCGTTTTGTTGTTGGACTTCAGAAAAACATTCTTGTAGAATTTATGTTCATTTCAGCATTAATCTTGACATGCAACATGTCTTTCTTTGTCTTTTTATGTTCATAGTATTATAATCTTCGAGGCCGAAAGCAATAGAGCGTTCCTTTGACATCATGTTTTAGGTTAGTTCAGGATGATCTGAACCCTAATGTGCCAGATCCAGGTTATCTGTCTCTGGAATAACTCGAACCAAACCATGAAAGACTGATTTGACACCTCTAATCAAAATGACGCAAGTCATTACAAGAAAGGGAGAAACTTGCCTTGAGTATATTGCTTGTTTGAGGTGAAGGGCCTCTTGATGAGAAGTAGGCCACTACTGGTGCTGGTTTATACTTTGCAACTGTGATGGTGGGGAGAATTGTAGCCAGTGGGTTCCTTCAAATTAACAGATAAATTTTACTCAGTTTGTCTAAATTCTGTAGTTTCCAAATTATTCTTCTTTCTACAATACAAAACAAGTTTTAAATATGATTTCAGATTAATCTTGTAAAGCATGTTTGGCTGGCTTACTTGGTGGAGTTGATGTATTTCAGGATCTCATCAGCTCCTTCACCTGAGCAACAGGAAAGTTGACGAAAGATGAGGCGACTGCCCTCTCCACGTCATTGATGAAGATCGCGCCGACAGCTTCCGAGCTCTTCAGCAATTCAATCTTGGCAGACTTGGATACATCACTCTGTGAATGTTTGCAGAGAACAATCTTTCCTTTGATCTTAGTCCCATCCAGCGAGTCAATATCACAGTGGCTTCAAATTGAAATATTGCTTGGAGTTAGTCCTAAAGGGGACAAATTTCGTACAGATCTCTGAATTTTGCAGATCGTTGAACTTTGGTTCATGAATTTTCAATCACAACATTAATGGCATTGAGGTATGTTTTCCCTTCAATTTCATTCTGCGGTTCTTTTGTAAAGTGATTACAAAACTCTCTACATTTAGAAGAAAAAAAAAGATGGAGACTTACAAGTAATTTTGACCTTAAAAAATATTATTTTTTAAAAAGAGCCTCTTGCATACAATTTGGGGTACTAGTAGTGATTTAGGATGCATTTGGTAATCATTTCTAAGTAGCATCAAGTTTAAGCTGCTTAGATTTAAACTTTATTAAATCTTTAAGTAATTTAAGCTGCTTGCAATGCTAATCACCTGATAGATGACTTAAAAGTCTCTATTAATGATTTTAAGCAGCTTAAATTTTTTAAACTATTTATAGAATTTTTAAAGGGTAATTTTGGGCTCCAAAGGTCACAAGAAAATTGATCATATCTTTTAAAAAATCTCAATTTTGATTTTGATATTTTTATTGGGATGATGTTATTTTTAATGGTTCTTTTGGATAAAAAATATGAAATTAGACTAATCTTTTACTAATTTGAATTGTTTATCTCTAGTATTCTCATCTTCTATAAAAATTTAAGATTTATGATTTAAAAAATAAATTTTTTTAAATTTTTTTTTTTTAATATTTTTTTATCTTTTGCTTTTTTCTAGATAAGAGAGAAAATATATTAGCTTGAAGAAAAATAAAGTTATTTTAATATTAAAAAATATATATATATAAAATAAAATTAATTTTAATATTAAAATTTATGTTAAATGTAAAATAAAGTTATTAAAATTTGTAATAAATTTAAAATATTAGTTTTTGATATTTTTGAGTATGAACTAAATAAAATACAAAAGTTAAAATTAGAACTTAGAAACATTAATATTTTAATATAATATTTTTAAAAATTTGAAAGTTAATGATTGAAAATAATTTTAAAGGCAATAAAGAGACAGGGTGGGGATAAGAGAGAGACAAGGGGACAGAAGATAGATAGAATAGGTATTTTAGAAAAATTTTAAAAATCATTTATTTAATAATTATATTAAAGTTTAGAGATTTAAATATTAAAATAAAAAAATATAATTTATGTGATAATATAGTATATACTCAGGATGAGGTGTAATTTACTCTATATTATATAATCTTATAATTACCTTGCTGATGCATCATCAGAACTTGAATTTAATTGTGCTGATGTAGCATTTATGAGTGGATATGTTGCAGACTTATCCAAATTAGAAAAATTTATAGCTTCTCCCTGCGAAGAAACAAACACTACTGCGTTAAACTTATTTTCTGTTTGGTTAATTACATCAGGGTCTTTGAAATGGAATGTCACTTACATGTTGGTCCCAATTTTTTAATTTAGGATGATTTATCCCAAAGTCTTCTTGATTCTTCAATTAGATTTCTCAGCTCAAATATTAATTCAATCAGATTCAAGTGACAAAAAAAAGCAACTTTAATTGAATTTTAAACATGACTCATTTATATTTGTGTAACGCATTCTAAATACTATGCCTTACATTCATTTTATTTAAATAATAAACATACATATTAAAATAAAATATATTATTTTTAAAAATATATATAATTTGACTCAAGTTCGATCTAGTTGAGTCATGGCTCAAATTCAATTCAATAAAATTACAAGTCATAAATTTGACTCGCTCGACCTCGATTTGAATTAGTTAGAGTTATGAAGATTGAACAATTATGGATTCCAAGCCAAACTCTCGCCTCACCGTAAAGTAATGATATATAATGTAGGGCAAATTTCACCCAGTTCCCTCAGTTTAAGGGTTATTATCACACAGGTCCAGGTTTTTTAAATTCTATCTTTGAGGTCTCTTCCGCGCGCCGCGCTGCACGGCTCGCGCAGCGGCCGCTGCGCGGACAGCGGCGCGCGCGGCGCGCTGCAGCGCCAGCGGCCCGGCAGCCTCGCCGGCCGCGCGGCGAGCCTGGCGGCGCGCCGCGTGGCCGTCGAGGCAGCCGGGCCGCTGGAGGCCGTGCGCGCCGCCGCGGCCGCCCCAACCACCCCGCAAATGCCCGGTGCTGCCCGAGTTCGCCGGAGGCGGCGCGGGGCGGCGTGGTGGCTGCGCGGCTGCCGGATCTGAAAGAGGGAGGGAGGGTAAGGGTATAATGGTAATTTGTATATTTTTTTATAATAAAAAAATAAAAAATGGACCCAGATGATAATTTTTGAAAACCTAGGGACCCCGAAGATAGAATTTAAAAAACGTGGACCTGTGTGATAATAACCCTTAAACTCAGGAACCTGGGTGAAATTTGCCCTATAATGTATTACCTTGACAGCCTTGTTGTTCCCGCCCAAAACCACATCTGATTCAAAATCCCGATCTATGGTGGTGGCGGCGACGGTGAGGATCCACGGCGCAGCGTTAACCACAGATCCTGCGCCGGGCCCGTCGTTCCCGGCCGAGCAGACGACAGTGATCCCCTTCGCCACCGCGTGGAACGCTCCGATGGCGATCGGATCGACGGAGAAATCCGGCCGGTAGAACGACGACGCGCCGAGAGAAATCGACAGCAGATCTACTCCGTCGCCGATCGCATCGTCGAAGCCCGAGAGGATCGCCGAGCCCGAGCAGCCGCCCGATCCGCACACCTTGTACATGGCGATCCTTGAAGGTATCAATCACAACTGATTAACTCGATTTTCTTAAGCATAATTTTTTACTAATCTCCTAAATTTTTAAAAATTATTATTTATGATCCAATTTTTAAATATACCTTTTACGTACTATTAGTGAAGAGAAGATATATTTTACAATATTTATATTTAATTTCTCAACCTTTAATTTTGTTAGCTTTAATGTTATGTTTTACATTATATATAAATTTTAATATTAAAATTTAATAATATTTCATGTTATACATATATTTTAAAATAAAATAAAATTTATTTCATATTACTCACATCTCTCACATATCTTATATATCTTAACATAATAATTAATTTTATTTCACAACATACTTAATTTTTAATAAAATAATATTCTCATTTTAATTTAATTTTACTTTTTTTTAAAATTAATCTTTACAAATACTCTCAATCTTAAATTCTAAACACACTTCAAATTTTAAACTCAGAATAAGTTAACATGAAAAAACAAATTGGCTTTAAATTTTAATTTTAGTTATGGTTTTACTTTTTACAACAAATTTAGTAGTTTTAATTTCAATAATTTCAGTATATAAATATTTATCACGAGTCAGAAAATTTTTTTTTAAAATACTTTTGTTTAGTAATGTCATCAGAGTTTAAGCCGAAATTCAAGAAATGATTTAGTTTCGGAGTGGTTTTGATTAAAACTAAATTCGAAATGAAATTGTCGAAGCTAATGATTTAAAGAAGCCTAATGTCATGCCATTTAAGTAATTTAATTTCAATCAAATGCAAAATCATTTTAATGTAAAAACAATTTAGGCAACTCAAATTTTATGTTGTGATGTGTGTGATTTGTTGATTTGTGAATGACATATATGTACATGATTTTTATTTATTTATATATATATATATATAATTTGATTTCATTTTAAGCACGTATTATCAAAAAAGATGCTCACAATAATGCTTGAACTCTGAAAATAGATAGTAATTAGGTAATAAATTATAAAATGTTGTGATGTTAATTATTTTTAATCAAGTATATAAAATATTGTGAAATATGGTGAAATTAGTTATCTTTAATTAACTCAAATTAAATTTAATTGTATAAAGATTTATCAGAACCTCTAATTGTATAAAAAAAGGATTACATAAAAAATTAAAAATAAAACTAAAGGCTTTTTCATGTTATATGGTGTGAATTAATAATTGAGCAGTAATATTATCTTTTTAAATGATTAAGTCAATTCGGCAAAAAATAGAAGAACCAATTAGGCTACTTATAAATTAAATTTTTTTTATAAAAATGTTGCAAATAATATGAAGAATGAAAAAATATATCACGAATTAAATAACTAACGAACAAATGTGGGGTCCACCTGGAAGAGGGGGAGCCACCCTTAGCAGTCCCAGTGGCTAAGCCATAGAAAGAGGCATCCATTATTGGATTCCCTGCTGCCGTAGAAGAGGTGTGGGTCCCGTGGCCCAACTCATCACGTGGGGACCCTAGCGGTGAATCGGCAAGGGTAGTATCGTCAGTGTCATAATGCCTCGCACCAATAAGCTTCCTGCTCCCAAAACACAAAGATGTATATAATAACCGTTCTAATTGTGCACAGCCCAAAGGAGAGCGGTCGATGTCGCCTAGCGAGAGAGAGAGGGTAGTTTGGGAATTTTGTAAAATTTTGATAATAAAATATTTTTAAAGGGACATACATATATATATATATATATATATATATAAAACTCGTTTTTTTTTATTGAAAAAACTCACTTGTTACAGTTGGATGAATTGAAATCAATCCCATTCATGCAAGTTCCGTTCCAACGGCTAGGTATTGGTCCCAGCCCACTATCGCTGAAGCTCTCAGATTCTGGCCAGATTCCTACGCTCACAAAAGAAAAAAAAATTTAAGTTTCAAAAAAGAAAAAAAATTTAAAAATATTATGGAATTAGGAAAAATTTTGATGCTCTGACATGAGATTAATTGCTCTGCTATATGAAGCTAATAACTGATAAATAAATTACTAAAAAATTACTTTGGGGTTCAATTAATTGAATTATCGCGGATTAAATTCAATTGTATTTTTTGGACTATTTTTTATCATCTATTGGAGTTCAGTAACATTTTTTAAGAATAATTTGTGTATTGTTAATTTATCTAAAAGAGATTATTGAGTAAAGTTATTTCTTTCATTAAACTCTAATTTTTTTATTTGTTTTTAAAATTATGTTAATACATATATATATATATATATATATATGAAATAAAATTAAGTTTAGTTCTATGACTTCTATAATATGCTCCAAATAATTAAATAAAAAAAATTATATTTATCACTCTCAAATATTCATTATTTTTAAGTGACACCTCCAAAGTCTATTATTTTCAGACAACACATCTTATTTTGGGGTAAATTTACAGACAGCACTCCGCTTTTAAAGTTAGATAAGGGTGGTGTATGAAAATAATAAACTTTGAGGGTGCTGCTTGAAAATAATGGATTTTTGAGGGTGACAGATGTAAATCACTCTATAAATAAAACATATGTCAAATAATTTTTAAATTTTTATTGAAAGGGGCATTTATATGTATGCCATTTTAAAAAGTTGTGTTTACCTATATACTATTTAGATTTTTAATTTATTTCTATATTAATTTTTTAATTTTATATTTACATATATACCACCTAAATAATAAAAGACCAAGAAAGTGCTTTATATGGTGATATTCTTCTAGTCCAGTGGGATAAGAGCCTACTTGAAAATCAGATGGCCTCAAATTTAAACTACAATATTATCATAATTTCAAATTGGTATGTAAATTATAAAAACCAGAAGGGTGTAGTTAAATGTTATTTTTAAAGTGATGTGTATCTAAAAATTACTCATTGAAAATGTGTAAATCATGGTATAAAATTAAATTTTATATTAAAATTTGTGATGCCTAAGAAATAAATTTATGAAATCAGTTGATTGTTTTTTTTTTTCCTTATTATAACCTTTTATGCATCAGTTTTCATAAATTTGAATCTTCGGATAGAGTATGTTTCACAATTAGTTTAGTTTTTTTTTTTTTTAAGAGTCTTCTGCCTAATAATGTATTATGCAAACTAGTAATAATGTAAAACCTAGTTTATTGTTGGGTTATTACACATTTGTCAGTAAAATTTAATTGTTATATATATATATATATATATGATATTTATTTAAAAATTATAATTTTTATCACAAAATTATTATTTTAGAATTTAAATATAATATTTTTTTAATATATTTTTACATATAAATTTTAACAAATATAATAAAATTTTACATATAAAAATATTTTATCCACATATATTATGTTTTTTAATATATATTGATATAATAATAATTAGACATCATATTATTTATGTATGTTAAAATACACGAGAAGAATTTTTAAAATAGATAATATTTATTAAACATATTAAAATACATAAATATATAAATATATAAAGAGAACATTTTATTTAGATATTAAAACAATAATTTTATTACAGAATCTATAATTTTTATGATTAATACGTAAAATAATTAAATTTTAATTATATTAGTAATTCCTCTTTATTCAATAAAACAGGAAATTAAATGCATTTACGGAAAATTTATCCATTTAGTCACACAAAAATAAAAATCTGGTATTTGCAGTTAAATTTGAAATTTATTCCCTTTACAGAAAACGAAAATGAATATATCAAAAAATATTATGTATATAAATACTGTTTTAATTAGAATTTTTTATTAATAAATAATCAATTTGTTTTTTGCAAATGCTGTAAATTCTCAATGAAATAACCAATTCACAGTTTCTATTAAAAAGCTACCCAAATCAGATGAGTATATTATCACAGTTTTTTTTTTTGATGAAATACTTAAAGTAATTAATTTGATATTAATATTATAACTAAATTAAGTTTTAATTAATATTAATAATCAAACTCATGAAAATCTTGCCAGTGTCCAGGAGGCCAATAATGGTGTCTGAGCCGCCGGAGGTGCCACCGGCGGCGACATTGCTGCCGTCTGTCTCTACTGAGGTCTGCTGCAGGAAGTCCCACGACCTCGTCGTGTGGAGCTGATAAATCGGTTCTTCGAACACCGACACTACCCCAGGTCGGTCTCTGATGGCGGCAGCCTCCTCCTCCGCCAGCCTCGCCGCGAACCCGGAGAATCCCTTCTTGTACTGAAAGAGGAGGTACTTCTCCACACTTTCTCCCCTGATCTCAGTTTCAAATCTTAAATATATTTTGTTTCTGATTTACTTAATTTACTTTAGAGATTTCCAACATATATTATAATACAAATTTTATAATATTACATCACATATTAATATTTTATATTATTTTATTTCATGCATAAATTTAAATATTTAAAAAAATTTATTCATATTTTATATATATTTTAATAAAAAATTAAATTTTATTTCACATCCAATATAATTTTTAATAATAAATTTTTTTTATTTTACATCATAATATTAAAATAATTTTTTCTCTCTTCATTTAAAAATTTTTTTAAACATCCTCAAAACTTACTCAAACCAAAAGAGGAAAGCATAATTGTAAGTAAACTATGGGGACTCATTAATAATTTGCTCTTAATTACGGCATGCTCATACCACTGAAGAACTGAAGCAAGAAGATGGAGATGCCTTTCTTTCAGCTCGTTCTCAGACGAAGCGTGAGGAACAGCTCCCATGTAAACTATGTAAACTTCTCTCTTCGTTTCTTCCTTCACTTCAGCTCTGCCTTGGAGAAGAAGAAGAAGAAGAAGAAGAAGAAGAAGAAGAGAAAAGTTACCCATTTTAGATATCTTTAACTCCATTCAGGCCGATCGATCGACCATGGCGAATATATAGAGGGAAGAGGAGGAAGATATATAACTCGTGGGTGGAGTTCAGCTGGCGAGCTCGCACTGAACTCCCCACCAGTGGAAGTGCGCGCGCCACTTCTATACCTTGCCGGAAAGCAGCGAGAGATTCAGTTTAAGTGCACGACTGACTTCTCTTATCCCTATTCAGCTCTGACTTGGTAATTTCAGATATTGGTCCCAAGTCCCTGCAAATATCTGAAAATTCAAAAGTCTCGCGATTTTTGAACCGACTCGAAATTAGTTTTAAAATTTTAAATCGAATTATAATATAAAAACCTTTGGCTCAAAATTGATTTTAAGCCAATTTCATCGCAACAAACTCGAAATTACATGTATAGGGCTTGTTCGGTCGGAGGGTTCTCTTTGGATTCAAGAAAAAAAATATATTAATGGGTAAATAACATCAAGATCTTTGAGTTTAAAGTTTAATAACGCACAGATCCACCTTTACAAGTCAAGTCCCTGAATTTTAATAAATTATTAAATGAGTTTTTTTTAATTTTTTTATTATTATTATTTTTTTTAAATTATCATTTTACCCCCTCCCCTCTCTCTTCTCCAAGTTCACCTTATAATAACTGCCAGTGGATCGTACACGTCGCTCGGCGGCCTCGGTGTTATAATAATAATAATTTTTAAAAAAACTCATTTGATAATTTATTAAAACTCAAGAGCCCGATGTTATAATTTTAAAAATATAGACCTATGCGTTATTAAGAGTTAAACTCAAATATCTGAGTGTAATTTACCTTATATTAATTTATAATATTGAGAAATATATAAGATATAGAGTAAAATTGAGCCGGCCAGGGCCCTTGTTTAAATACTGACTTAAATAGTAATTAAAAATCGTTCCTGTCATAACTGTACTTCTCGCCTAAATTGATCAATTTCAGAAGTTTGATTTCAATTTCAATCAAAATTGATTTAAATTTTATCAATTTTATTTATATCAAAACTCTCACATTTTAAAATAAAATTTCTTAAAATCTAAATTCTTAAGCCAAAGATAAAAAGTTATAACATATATTATACTAAAAATATTTTAAGTCGTCTACCTCACACGACTCTATAAACAGTCATCCTAAACAATTGATATGGATACCCAATCAACACCAAATAATAATACTAATTTGGGACTTAGGTTTGTTTGATTGAAGGATAAATTTGAGTAAGAAAAGAGAAAATATTTTATTTTATAAAGTTGATGGGAAAGAAATTTATTTTAATATTGAAAGGTATATAGGATATGAAATAAAGTTGATTTTAAGATTGAAATTTGTGTTAGATATGAAATAAAATTGATTTTTAAGATTAAAATTTGTGTTGGATGTGAAATAAAATTATTAAAATTTAAAATATTATTAAGATATTTTTTTTGCTGAAAAATGGGTTCATGCCAAACAAGGTAATCAAAAGTACTCCATGTTTCTTATAAGACAAAATAACATTTTGAAATTTAAACCAAAGTAGAAGTGGGGCAAAAGTGACAAGATAAGGTTAGATATTCTCCAATTTCCACTAGAACTTGCCCCTCTATGTGGGAGTGCAAGCACTTCAAATTAATAACAATCTAGAAGTGCTTGGGTTTGAATATTTACTATAATAATTAGAAGTGCTTGAATTTAAAATACTTATATAATTTCATGCAACTATGCTTGAAAAGGAATGGCCAAGGCCTTCAAAGTTGTTAGTGATAGAACAAGATTTTATAGCAACATTATATTTAGTTTATGGATCAAAGTTTGAATAATATCATTGAATATTTTAATTATTGTAGAGCTTTGAGAGTTTACTTGAGTACTGAAGGATCTTAAAATCGAATTCACATTATTTTAATTCTTCTTCTTCTTCTTCTTCTTCTTCTTCTTCTTCTTCTTCTTCTTCTTCTTCTTCCATTCTCTACCATGATTTATTAGAAAACATCATTTCTTGGCCCTTTCAGAGAGAGAGTATGAAGGATTTGATTTAAAAAAAAGGGTAAACTACTTATAGGTCACTTGGATCTAAGAGTTTTTGAAGGTTGATCTGAGAAATTGAATTGCTGCACTTAGGACTCTGAAGTTAACATTTTATACTACTGTGTGGTTCTTCAGTCACATGAGACATTAATTGTATAGAAATTTCAATTTTACCCTAAGATAATAAATTATCTTTGATGTAAAGACTCACCAAATGAGTATATAAATGACTTAGAATGGCACTTTGGTCATCTTGCTGCCCATTACATGTTTAATAGATCCTGTTAGCTTAGCTTGGCATGTAATATATTAAGATGAGATAGAACCATATGGTATGCGGCAAGAAATGTTAACCTTATGGATCTAAATGCAACGTTTCAAATTTGCCATACCTGCTGAGATTTTAAGCTGCTGAGATTCTAAGCTCTTCTCCCTGCTGTTAGAGAATTTTAAGAAACTGAGATAACTGGAAACATTTTGATGGTCCAAGTATTAGAGTTTACCTTCGCAGCGCTGATAGCTGTAGCACCTGGGTGATCAATAAAAAACTGATTAATAACCCGAAGATCTACAAGAATGTTACATAGTTAACACAAACAGCTGAGCAGTTCATAATGTACAAAAGAGCAGCACAAACATTATTCAGATGGGTTAGTCATTTCAATTGAAGGCAAGGATCAATTCCAAAGGTTTTATCATAAAAAGGTAGTTCAATAAAGATAAGACGAAGAAGATGAGCAAGTTCTAGTCCAGAGGATCTGCTTCATAGTGTATCCCTATAATGGAGATTGGGGAAAAAAAAAAAGGCAAACTAGATAAACAATAGTACGAGAAAAATGCAAGAAAAGAAAAGAGAGAAGGGATTTAGGTAGTTCAGCATTTTACGTCCACCAACTAAGTTGAGCTAGAGATGATTCACTATTAAAGAGGTGAGATTAGCCTATGGTCGTTACAGTGAGAAAAGAAGTACAGAACATTTAGAAGTTATAATTGTGGGACAGAGAAAAATTCTCACTCAAATATGCCCTTTCGTATTTGAAGGAGACGATTTATAATTGAGTCTCATGGTGATAAGGATTTCCCATCTCCTTTGTAACTTTAAGTAGAGGTCTCCTCGTTAAGCTGCTGGATGATTGTCACATGAATCTTAATTTATTATATAATCAAGTAGCTGGATGAATGGAAAGTTGATGTGGCTGCTAGAATTCAGAGGGGAATATTCCTTTGAGCAGGATAAGAAATTCCAAACTATACTTGGATAGTGTGGCCCTAGCAATCGTATAGATGGTCAAGTGGTTGATAGACTGATGATATGCGGGTGAACTCTTCTAGGACGAAGTTGGGGCAATGAATTCCTTTAAAATGACAATCTAGCGGTGAACCTCTCTAAAACGAGGTTGCAGTGATGAAACTCTCTGCAACAAGGTTAAGCCATAAAGTCCCCTTTTAAAAGGGGTTAAGGCGATAAACTTCTCTCCAACTGGATTAGATCAGAAAACCACACTAAAATGGGGCTCAAGGTGATCTCACTGATTGTTAAGGTTCTTGGGCTTAGCTTGGCTTGGTTTGACTTAATGAGTTTACCCAATCTAATTGGAATCAACCCAGGTCAGTTCATAAACCATGGATGATTGAGATGGTTGTGTGTAAACAAAGTGATAGAAGACTCCCAAAATATTGAAAATTTTGGAGCCACCTGATCATCAAAGATATATCTAAAGCATCATAGTTCTGCTTTATTCTGTTAAATCATCATCCAAATTACAAAGTTCAAGATTGATTGATAAATTTATAAAAAAAAATAAATACCGACCAACTAAATATTGCAACTTCATCCTCCTTGAAACTTCTATTATATGACCAAGATTTGCCCAAATAGCTTTTCCCTGAACAACAACATTATGATCAAGAAATAATCTTTTTTACTAGTATCTTAGGCAACTTTCATTCTTAAAGGCCCAGTTTAGTTGGAGGCCACTTTGGCCATGCTCCAACTATTTTATTAAAAAATATTTTTATTTTTATCCACAATATATAAATTTTACTTTATATCTCATTTTATATAATTTTTAATATATCATACTTAATTTTTTATTATTTTTTTAATAAAATGGTTGGAGGCCATTTTGGCTATAATTTGGCCTCCAACTAAACAGGGCCTAAGAGTTAAAATCACAAATTAGTGCTGTGCACACATATTATATACAAGCCTAAGTCCAAATGACCTTCGGAATACGCTAAACAAAAGAGGTCAGAAAATTGCCTTATATAACAGGAATGGATTGGGATGTCAAATAAATTATGGAACAACCCTAAGAAGGTTTATGAAAAGAAGAAAGCTATTCAATTCCAATAAATGACCCCAAATTTTACTCAAGTAAAACACTATCAGTTTCTTCCACGTTCAAGGTCCTCGCTATAAAATCAAAATATAAAAAATGAAGTCCATAACAGATAATAACATTAATCAAAGTTGGAGTGAACATATTCTGACTCCAGTTTACATAATTGATCACTATCTTTCCATAAGCACCTCATTTCCTATGAATGTGAGATAAAACAACGTGATAAGGACTTCAGTAACTTACCATCTACCAACCCAGTGATAACAAATGCAAGATATTCAAGTGAGATGGGCAATATGAGCAGTGCTTCCTAATTAAAGTTCGTTGAGACATTAGCTTGTGCAATTAAAGGGGTGTTTGGTTCAATGTTATTGTGATGTTATGTCATGTTATTTAGAGGTAACTTGTTTAGTTTCATGACATGATTATATAATAGTGAAAAGAAATATAAAATTATCACTCTAAAATAACATTTATATATCACTAAATTTAGAGTAATAAAGAGGCGAAAAAGAACTTAGGGATAACAAAATTGAATTATAGTTTTGTTAGCTTTTTAATAAAATGACATCAAACCAAACTTTAAAAAGAAGTGATTTTACATGGAATATCTAACCTTTAAAAAGAATATCTAATCTTATCAAATGAAACTTTAAAAAGAAGTGAGTTTACAAGATAAGGTTAGATAAAATGACATCAAACCAAACATAAAGTACTCCATGTAAGGTGGATTTTGCTTATGTACAAAGAGGAGAGGGAGATAAAAAAAGATATGGTAAGAAACTATAAAAAGTGATCTTACTTACGTAGACCTAGATAAGGATTTATTAATTGATAGAGCGTAATGAAAATAAAGGATTCATATAACCGACCCCACCTGGTGGGATTAAAACTTTGTTGTTGTTGTAGACATGCTTAAAAGAGGAATACAATTGAAAGTATACTCGAAATATGAAAGAAAAAGTTCCAAATTTTAATTCATATAAAATAATTCTCATTTGAATTTTAGGTCAAGATTGTTATCATCTGTGCCATTATTTTTAATTTCATCTTGTTACATCATAAGGTGGACATTTATGCGGGTGTGGATGAATATGTTTAAAGACTTCCATCTACTGGATTGACTTCAGCTTTCAAGAGCAATACTTGGGCTTGTTTGGTTCGGATTTTTTTTTAACCCAACAAAACTTTCAACTATAAAGATCAAATTTATTTCACATCAAACACAAATACAAACATTAAAATTAACTTTATTTCACATTTTATATACTTCCCAATATTAAACTAAATTTCTTTATAATTAAATCTATAAAATAAAATATTTTTTTTCTTTTATTCAAAATTTAACCCTTAAATCAAACGAGGCTCTTAAGTAAGCTGACTGCCATATTATGACAATAGTGGACACATATGGAAATGATAATCATGTCATAATTAATAATATGTTATATTCATTGCATGTTATTATTACTAACCTGACAATCTTTTTATAAACAGATAACAATTAATAGTGAAGAATTTAGAGTGTGTTTATTTATAATTATAATGTTTATTTATTTTTTAAGTATAGATTACAGTAATATTTTTACGTTGCAATTTATATTTGTTCCAACACCCTGATTATATTCATTTGTTTTCAAATGATGGCATACTATGTAGCGTTGGAGGGGAGTCGTCCAAGCATTCATACTTATTAGGAAGATTGTCATCAACAAGTACACAGGCACAATAGTGTCATATACTTCAAAGTCAGTTAAAAAAAAAGGCAGAATAGTGTTTCTCTATATGAATGAAAAATTGATCAACTAATCACACTTCGTCTTCACAACCTGAAGTTTTAGAAAGAAGTGAGTTGAAGAAGTTAATAATCTCAAAGTGGATGTTGGATTGCTAACTTGTTATTTTGCAACAATGGCACTAGCAATGAAGTCGAAGGAGAGAAAGGATTAGCGATTTGCTTGATTTGCTTTTAGAAATATTTGTATTGATTAAGGACTACTATGCAAGGTTTTGAAAACCGGACTGGCTTCAAAACCGGTAGAGTGAAAGGTTCAAGGTTCAATGGTCGAACCGGGGTCGAACCGGGATGAAGTAAAAATTAAAAAAACTAATAAAATATAATATAAATATAGTTAAGATATATATTATTCACACATCAACACAATAATTAGACATAAAATGAATGTTTAATAATTGAATTTAACAAATAATATCTTATGTCAATAACCCAAAAAATAATTCTAAGCAAATCAAAATAATAATAACCCAACAAAATATTCGCAAATCACAAATTGAGTATAATATTTAGTACATCATTAAAAAATCTGAACAAATGTATGCTTTATTAATATTAAAATACTAAATCATTTCATCATTTCATATCACTAAAATACTAAAATACTAAATCATTTCGAAAGGATGGGAGCTGGAGAGGAGAGTGCGAGGCAAGAGAAATCGCGAGTTCGTGACTGTCGCGCGAATAGAGGCCGCAGAACGGAGGCTGAGTTAGGGACCCAGAGTTTAGGAAAGGTTTTTTTTTAATTTTAAACTCAACCGACTGGTTCACCGGTTGACCGGTTGAACCGCGGTTTAGACCGGTTCTTACCAGTTTTAAGCGGATTCGGTTATAAAATTAAACCGGACTGGTTGGCTGACCGGTTCACGATTCGACCGGTTGAACCGGCCGGTCCGGTTCGATTTTTAAAACCTTGCTACTATGTATTAATATGTTGTATTATGCAGAACAATTTATTAGGATTAAAGAGGATTTGGACTCAAGCTAATGTTTAGTTTTATTGCTTTTTTGTATATCAACATTTCCTAGAGAATGTGATCTTTAATTCAAACTAAAACAAATGTGTTTGATGATTGCTTTGATTGTAACAAGTTTGAGATATGTTGAAATATATTGGATACATCGAGTTATAGGAAATGTCGTGAACAAAACAATGATCGATTGGCAAAAACCTTTTGCATTACACAATGCATTACTAGTAATTCTCAAATTCAATGTATTTTTTATTTAATAAGTAGTATATTTTGAAAATTTTGAAGTGTTAAGAAATATTGGTTAACAAAAATTATATATTGCTAACAGTAGCAATTAAATATTATTTTTCAAACTAAATAAGCATTTCATGAAAATTAAAAGTCATACTTTTAACTTTTTGAATCAAAGTAGTATGAATTATTTATGTTTTACCTTATTTGGGCACATAACAGACAATCACTCTCTCCAACTATCAATTCTCAAAAATACATGTTATGCCAATAATTAATTAATAAATTGATTAATCATGATTTATGTTTTTAATTTACTAGATCATTTGTGAGGATTGGAACATAATCTACTAAATAATCCAATGAATTAAAGCTTTAAATCAATTTATTGGACAGTTATTGAGGTTGTGCAGCAGGACTCATTCCCAAATCAGAGCCAAAAGAAAGCAAAGACCTCATTTGGGCCTAGCGCCAAAGAGGAAGAAGCAACAATCGGAAGAAGACTAAAACACAATCCTCACAAAAACAATTAAAAAAGGGCGTATTCAGCATCAATCGCAGCAAACAGAAGAGCAAAATCACCCCAAAATTCATATCCAAACTCACCGTGCATTGCTCGTGTACGACATAAGGATGCAGGTCTCTGTCTTCCCCACTGAGCCGTCCCCAACCGCGACGCACTTTATCAATGTCGACGCGCTCATCTTCGACCTCCAGAGCTATAAGAGAAGCAGTCTTCTCTCCTCCTCAGAAACGCGCCTAAAACCCAAAATCCACCTCCTCCGAGATAGATCAAATCCTCACCGGAGAAGGCACTGGCAGAGATCCCCCGTTCCACCGTTCACGTTCTCTGCGGTCGGAAGAGAGCGAAGAACGCACCTTCGCCGGAGAGCCCTAAGGTGGATTCAGATCGAATAAAAAATTTGATCGAAGTAGATTCAGATCCTAACCATACCAGTGATAGATTGAATTTTAGGGCTGTTTGAGGATTCAGTTTCAAAATAAATAGAATCGGCTTCAAAATTTGAAGCGGCTTTAGATAAGTGAAGCTGTTTCTAAATTAAATTCTATTTGAATAAAAAATAACTTGAAACTAATTTTGAATTTATTTTAACTTATTTCTGTTTGGATGGCTGTTAGAGTTTTGGGCTTTTCTAGATCCTTTGCAAGATCTTGAGTAACGCAATGGAGAACTCGAAGGAGCTGCAATGATTCTTAGAGCAAAAAAAGTAGAAAGCAATGATCAACAAGATGATCGGCAAGCTGACAAGTTTGTGCTGGGACAAGTGCATCACCCGCACCCCTGGAAGCAATTTCAGCTTTTGCGAGACCAGCTGCCTCACCAACTGTGCTCGGAGATACATTGACATAAGCATGATCATCATGAAACGCTTTGAATCCAAGCAATGAGTTTCACTAGATGCAATGTCAAGCTCCAGTTACTACTTCTTCTTCTTCGTATTTGAAACTTGAATTGCAGTAGTTAGCAGCAATTCTGCTTTCTCTACATTATGATGGAATATTTCTTTCACATAGAGAGCATCAGTAACTTATTATCATCTTTTGATTGTTGGTTGCCCTTATTTATCTGAATTCTAGTGAAATTTTACTGGAAAAAGAATTTATTTCTATTTGGATGAATGAACATTAATTTAGAAACTACCTCATTTCACAATAAAATCTAAAAAATAATAAAAATACATTACATTTATAATAAAAGTATAATTAAAAATAAACTAAGAAACTTTATTTTAAGAAATAAGAATTATTGTAAACCATTAGACATGAGAACAAAAACTTATTTGGTTGGATATACTTGCTACATATACTGAAGATATTTTAAACAATTTTCTTTCTTTTTAAGCCACAAATAACAATGAATTGTATTGAGTTTTATTATAAGAACCACAATGGATTCCCTTTAATTAAAAGGGTTTAGTCTTTAGGAATTTTTTATTTTATTTAGAAGAACTCTCACATGAAGAGGGAGAAATCTTATTCATGAATTCCCCAGCTTCGAAATGAAAACCATAATACAAGCAAAGAAGTAAAAAATAAAATATATAGTACTATATTTTACAAAAGAAGTACAAGTAATAATAAACAAGGAGTACTACTCCCTTACAAAACTTAAAAAATAGAAAGAAAAAGAAAACAAAGACAATAGTTATATCTCGGTTGAGCAAATGGACTGTAAGGAGTACACACAGCAAAGTGGTTGGGTCGTTCTATGGTTGGACTATTGTCGATGGTATTATACTGTAGCAATGGATCCTTGGGTAACGCTTAATTAATGGATGCTCTCATTGTCGGACACGACTGGAGAATCAAACAAAGAAAGTGTTCTCTTCCAAAATGTCTTTCTATTTCTAATAGTCTAGTGGTCGATCCGTTAGTTAAGGGAGTTACATTCGTGACTTTAGATGTTGTTCACGCGGTGATCTTCTATCTTTCCAAGAGTACTACCCTGTACGTAGTCTATTTCTGGGGAGACAGGTGCGGTAGAGAGGTCCCCCACTTCGATTCCCGTCCCGTTAGCATCTCCTATCCGAGAGTTGGGATGCCTCCAATCAAGTCTTTCATCAAGCAAGATGAAAAAAGATATTTGCATATCTATAACATATTAGCAACTTCAGTAACTGTGACAAAAATAATGGACAGAGTAGCCACATAATCTCAAGCCGTCTGTAAACTTTAAGAATCGAACAAAATGATAGTTACAAAGGGCACTAACAGAAGCAATGGAAACAAGGATCTCCAAGAAAAAAATGAATATCTTACACCTCCAAGCATGATGCCTTTCTCATCCTCTTTTTCTCCAACTTGATCGCCTGTATGCCACCCATAGTAAAAAAAATTTCAACATCTTGACTATTTTTAATCTACTAAATCCTAAAGTACTCCAAGATACAGTGTCATAACACACATATAAAGTACATATAGACTATCAATTACTAGCATATGTCCATACATTTGAATAGATCCTTTAGCTAACATAGATAACAAGTAGTTACCCTCAGTATCTACTCGAAAATCCAATATTCTCCTTATCCTCGATCAGAAAGGCAGTTTTCACCTAAGAAGGAAATTAAACAATGGCAGCATCAACCTTCACAATTCTTCAAAATTAGTTCTTATCATACCAAATTTTTTTAGCTAACAAACCTGCTTCTTCTTCTTCTTCTTCGCACTAGCAAAGTTAGGCTCCAGTGTATCAGTATTAATGAAGAACAACACATTGTTAGCTTGCAGACGTTTAAGTACCATCAGCAAGTAAACAACATTTTTATTCCCTAAACTTCTCTAGAACTACAAGTGAAAAAGAGTTGCAATGTAAACTGAACGACACAAAAAACCTGATAAACTCTCAGTTTTCTCAGCTAATTTGTCCACAACGTTAGGACCTTGGATGAACACTTTTTTCTTCATCTTCTTCTTCTTAGCTGGATCAAAAGGAGCAAGCTACGAAAAAGTGATAATTTAGTAAAACTGCCATCAATAATATGACTCTCAATCAACAAGTAAATTTTACCTCGAGTATTTCTTCCATTACATCGGCCAGAATCTCCTCTGCCATGTCTAAAGTGCAGATTAACCTTTAATGAAACAATAAAAATTTGACCACAGTATAGCTATCAACATCTTCAATACTACATAGCAATTATAAAACAATAGGCAAAACAGTAATATAGTTTAACAGCAGAAAGATTGGACTCTGCTAGGAAATATATGTAGTTTCCTTTTAACCGATTATTAAGCAGAGAAGACATCTTCACCTCAGAAATCATTTTGGCTGACGATCTCCTGTGTCACCTCAACATGCAGCATGGGCGAGCCTCGTCCGCCGGCGCATCAGCAGAAATCGGCCAGTTTGATCGCAACCGTCAAAACCCTAGGATTGTCGCCTCAACCGAACTGTTTGTCACCTCAACTGAACTGTTTGGCACATGAAATAGCTTCAAACCAAATAAAACCGATTGAAACGGCCTACCAAAGGCCCTTAGGATTGAATTCAGGTCAATCTAAGTCTCACCTAAATTATGATTAATCAGCCATTTGATATTAAAAAAGAAATTAATTATTTTATTTATATATAATATAATTAAAATAAATTAATATAAATATTAAAAAAATTATTAAGTCAGACAATAACATAAGAAAAATATTTTACAGCTCTAATAAGTGACTTTAAAATTTAAATTCAACTAAAATTCTTATATAATATTTGATAATAGCACTATATAAATAAAAATAATATTTTTATAACATAAAAATCTTAATTAAATTTAAATTTTGAGTTTTTTTTATACCGAATGTGTATCATTACTCAAAATATAATCAGTATGATTTATTTGATGAAAGATGTAAAAAATATTAAATTTTTAGAAAAAGTTATATAGGCTTTATAATCTAAACAACTAATTCAATATTAAATTGGATTAAAATAGTTTGATCTAATAATTACAAATGAATTGAGGAGAATCGTTAGATTAGGGCATCAACTCTGAAAATAAAAAAACATTTTATTTATTAAATTTGAATTAAATTTTGAATCAAGATTAAACTCATTTAATATCTTAGCTATAACTCAATAGTTGCAATTTTATATTTGAACTTTTTTTGTTTTTTGCTCTGCAATGATAAGCAATTTTTTTTTTTAAAAAAATTGCTACATACAAATAGAATTAATTCTCTTTAATATCATTAAAGACACATGTCATTCAAATGCATAATGATGAATTGTGTCTCTCTCTCTCTCTATATATACATGATTAACAATATTAAGTACTATTATATAAAACAATTGTAACTAATTTAACTGACTGTTTAATTTAGGATACATGTTTTCCATAACTTTATATTTTTTTTTAAGTTTTCATGACTTGAATAAATAAATATATGTATATATGATTAACAACATTAAGTATTATTAAATAAAAAATATAACTAATTTAACTGACAGTTTAATTTAGGATACATGTTTTACATAACATTGTTTTTTGTTTTAAGTTTTCATAAATTGAATAAATAAAAAAAAGTAAATTTGAATGAATTCAAAGATAAAATCCAATTGATTGATTTTTTTATACATGAATTATAAGTCTAAATTCAGTAAACTCATTTCAAAGCTTTCCTAAATTTGATTTATTTTTATAAACTTCTTTATTTTTTTTCCTTTTCAATTAATTGTAATTTCGTAAAATACTATATATTGTAATTTTGAAAACAATTTTTAAAATGGGCGTTTGGTCTAGTGGTATGATTCTCGCTTTGGGTGCGAGAGGTCGCGAGTTCGATTCTCGCAACGCCCCTCGTGATTTTTTTAATTAATTTTCTTCTTTGCTCTTTTCCTTTGTACTATGAAATAGAGAGAGAATTCTTTTTCAAAATATGAAAGAAATAGGGAGAGGATTCCCAAATTAATTAGGTTTTACAAATTAATCTGCACCGAAAGCTTGCCCACCGGGGTATATAGCTCTCAGGTCCTCCCCTCCACCGCCACGAACCCCTATCCCCCAAATTCTCTTCTTTCTCCTCGATTCCTCTTGTACCTCCCGATCCCCGATCTCCTTCTTCCGTCTTTCTAAACCCTCTACGATTCAGATTCTCTTTCTTTCTTCGCCGATCGGGAAAACCCTAGCTGGATTCTTCTTCCCTTCTTCGCTTTTCCTCTTCCATCATCGATTTTTGCCTTCGCAAGTCTTCTTTAACTCCGAAGCACTTATCTTGCATCGGATCGGAGATGCCCCAGCTGGACGCCGCCTGACGCCGCCACAGACGGCGAGGGCCGGCTCCTTCTTGTATGGAAACTCGGAGCCGGAAGCGGGCGGAGGCCTCCTCTTCTCGAACCCCGGCTACCCGCTCATCCAAGCGCCCGCGCACCTCTGCCGCAGCTTCTGCCTCCTCTTCTGACCCCCCCGTGGCATCGCGCACTCGCCAAGCATCTGCCGGTTCGGCCGCCGCCGCTGCTGCTGCTATGGACTCAGACCACGTGTCCGGTCGCCGGGAGCGTCGCAGCTCCGGAAGGAATAGTGAGAGGGACAGGGAAACGCCAGCCGACAAGGGGAAGGAGAGGGAGCCGACCGAGGGTTCCTCTCGCTCTCGGGAGAGGGATAGAGATGCTGAGAGAATTTTGGGGCTGAGCTTCGATAGTGGCGGTGGAGATGATGACAACGATAGTGAAGGTGGTGTTGGTATCCTCCATCAGAACTTCACTTCGGCGAGCAGTGCTCTTCAGGGACTTTTGCGGAAATTGGGTGCAGGGTTGGACGACCTTTTACCATCATCGGCAGTGTCAGGTTCTTCCTCGTCGCAACAGAGCAGCCGCCTCAAGAAAATCCTCTCTGGGTTAAGAGCTGATGGGGAAGAGGGTCGGCAGGTGGAGGCATTGACCCAGCTCTGCGAGTTGCTATCCATTGGTACTGAGGATTCGTTGGGTTCGTTTTCAGTGGACTCTTTTGTGCCCCTTCTGGTTGGACTTCTCAATCATGAGAGCAACCCTGATATAATGCTCCTCGCTGCTAGGGCCCTTACTCATTTGTGTGATGTATTGCCTACATCTTGTGCTGCGGTGGTGCATTATGGTGCTGTGCCCTGCTTCTGCGCTCGACTTCTGACAATTGAGTACATGGATTTGGCAGAGCAGGTATCTTTTCTCAGTATTTTTGCATTAGGTATCAGTAAGGAGTGTATCAGGATATTTGTGCTTTTATGTTAGTTATTTGTTTTCCATCAATGAGCAATAGCTCGAAAAGCATTTGGACAGTGAATTGAATTCAGTGTTCATATCCCTCGAGTAAATACAATTATACAAAAAAGAGTTTATAGTTTCAAGTAGAAACTGTTATGTGCAAACTAGCTTTGTAAGTGGTTTCAATTTATGTTTCATTATGTTGTGGTATTGAGTATATTCCCTGAAATCATTTTTCCTCCAAAGTTTAGAAATCTTTTTGCCTCCATTTGTACATATTTCTCTTTTCTGGCATGTTGATGGCTTCACTTTGCAGTATACTATCGCTTATTTTTATTTTTCTGAAAGGTGACCAAGATTTGTTTAGATTAACTAAAGATAGGATAAAATACATTAGGTAATATTCCCATCATGGATATTGTAAATCAACTGGGAAGGGAATTTCCCTTGCTCAAACAAAATTACTACGTGTGACAACTAAGATAAGTAATCGCTTGAGCTATTTACATTTCTTGCTATGTTAGAAAATTTACAAGTATCAAATGAAGCACACATTTTGATGACATGCTTCAGAATTTATTTGCTTTGGTGCGCTAAGTTTTACATTTGCCAACTCTTGGTTAGAGTTGACTTCTCCTCTTTGTTGTTTCCTTTGATATTTGTAAGTCTAGGTGGATTTAACTCTGTGATATGCCCTACATAGCATTCAAAAGTTGCTATTTGTTGTGGCCTTCACATTCAACTAGGTTGTGGCCATAGCCCTATCCTTGGGTGCTTTGGGGAAGTCTTGAGACTTGCTTTCAGTTGCTACCCTAGCTACTATTAAGCCTGCTTATTGACCCGAATCGGACTTGTTCGTCCTGTTCGATAAAAATACGAGAGAGATTGGATAATAATACCCAAAAAATTACTTCGTACCTCCTTAAACATTGTTAATATGTAAAAACCTTGTAAAGAAATTTTCAATCTAAATTAGTTAATTGATAATTTGAAATAAAATATGAGCATTGTAAGTGGGAGTAAGTAATTCTTTGTAAGATAATACAGATTCTATCAATCTATAAAGTGAATTTCATCTAGTATCAACTAGTAAAAGAAATTTGATACAGTTCTTATCTTTATACTTGGCAAATCACTTTCCACTTGCATCGTACGTTCGAGTTGCAAATCCGCTTTGCTATATACTTAACTTTATCTATTAATAAATTATCTTTAGAAAATTTTGTAGAAATACATAAACTTATAATATGATATGCACAACAAATATCACATAAAGCACAATTTAACACAAATCTTAAGTATTGTTATAAATAGTTAGCAACAAGATTATTATTTGATGTATTATTTAAAGTAATTGAAAAAAATTTGTTGTCAATATGAAATATTTTATAGACATTAAAAATATATTTGTAAATGATTATGCATGTGTGCGCTTCATCAAGTAGATCAAGTGTTAAGATTCTTTTTTGCATACTCCATTAATCATCAATCCAATGACATGTGATGACGAGGTAACTTGATGAAGCACACACATGCATAACTATTTACAAATACATTTTTAATGTCTATAACCTTGACACTACCTGAATTCGGTTGTGGCTTGGATGTCTCAATTCCAGTTAGAGTCTTCACGTTGGATTCAATTTTTGCTTCCAGGTTTCCTGCCTCAGTGTGCGAGTTCCACTTTTGTTGGATCAATTAAAGGACCTCTATTGAGTCACCTTCAACCCATATATCTTGTGTTTTTGTTGCTCTGGTCTCCATAGCGTTCAATCTCTCAAGTACAACCTACTTTTCAGTAATGGAAATTGCGCAATAATTTTTTATTGCCATCTTCAATGCAAGAGTCTATGGTCCCTGATAATGTAGCTTGCTCCATTCACTCCTTTTTCGTATATAGATCCATCAAAGTTGAGTTTGAACTACCTAGGGGGAGGAGGAATCCATGAATCTTCAATAGAGATACAAGGCCCCTCGAGAATTTGTAAGATAACTTGGTATGGCTCTAACAAGTAGAGGTAATCTTGGTAGACATATTCATAGAGGAAAGATTGAACTAACTATCAGTGATAAAAGAGGTGCAGCTATCAAAGCTAATTGTTCGTCCAGCTATCAACCATGGTCCACCTAGCCAAATCATATTTTGGTCACTTTTATCGACAGGGTTGTTCACAAATCGTCCTTGCCCAGTGTCCATCATTTTGAATCCCTTTTAACTCTCTCCATCCTTTCTGAGCATGGCTATAATGTGATAAGGGATCCTATGGTCAAAAGCCTCCCAACTAGAGCATAATGCCATTCTTGTATGATTTGTTCCAACCCTTCTTCATCAAGGATAACTTTACCTTTCTTTTGCTTCACGGTCCTCTCAACTAACTCCTGTGGAGTGATCATGTTCCCGTTGTTGCTTTCTGCTTCATTCCTTCCATCAGTTATTATGGCACAACCCTTTGTGCTGAATTGATGCCCATGTTATTGCTCATTGCAGTATTTTACGGAACACTTGGTGGGCATCTTGTATTTGTTGCAATTGCACTCTTTGCGATAGGACTTTGAGCTGATTTCACACCTAAACAACTATTCCCATATTTTTGCAGAAGAGTAAACCCATTGGGGCCTCAAGTACACTAGCTCAGATAGCATTCACATTCAAGTTATGACAAATATTCCTATCACAACTACTAGTACTACAACCTGCACCTATTTGGAGATGATCCAAAATCATACCTTTGACCCTGATCAGCCACATGTAGCTAGTTTTCAAATGAGTGTGTGCTCTGCAAAGGTTTTCATTGAGCTCATCTTCACTGATGTGGTTTCTCTGGGATGTTTTTGGCTCTCTGGTTGCGTTATCCCTCATGTATACTTGCCTGTGGTCCTCCCGGGTTACCTCTAATGATACCATCATTTTGTTCCACTTGATTACCCCAAAATTGGAGCTCTTGCTCTCATCTAATATCTTAGCATCTATCTCCTGTTGGAGTTGTGCCTCTTTGACTTTGCGATATGGATGGAGCATTGCACATGTGCATGTGGAGTCATGACCCAATTGTAGTCCTCCATTTCCTCTTGGTATGAAGTGGTTTTGCATCCTCCTTACCTTCCTCTAGTCCATAGTCTCATGTGGAAGCTAGTAGAACCACCACTGGCCTAGTTGCATCACCTCTCACTATCGGTGCAGAAGACTTGTCCTTGGGACCAACCGAAGGCCACTTGATCTCTAGTTGAGCCACAGGCTTTGCTACCATACTTCCTTCTTTATCTTCTCCTGGATGCAAGGGGTGAGGAGCTCTGCCCATCCCCCAGTCCACCCCCCCACCCACCTGCCTTCTTGTGCCCCACAATAATTGTCTGTGGCCAGTTCAAGTGGGCCAACTCTTTAAGGAGTTTTCCATTGAAGTTTAGCTGCAGTATACCAACTTTAGATTGCAGAATGGAGTACTAGTAAAAAATGCTCTCACAAAAGTTGATCTTTGGTAATATGTCTATAACTGTACCATTGGGGTAAAATTTATAAATTGTTTTGGGTTTTTGTTTGGTTGGGAGTGATGGTGGAGGGCGCAATCTCATCCACCAAATATGTATATGAACAGTGGAAAATGACTAACTAAACATATCTACATCTGTATTTATGCGTGTCTATTATGTGTATTGAAAACTGAATTTATTGCTTTCTTCGGAAATACACAATTTCCCTTTCAATACAATATTTATTCTGTGTTTGATTGTGCATTTGCAGTCTCTTCAAGCTCTTAAAAAGATTTCACAAGAGCATCCAACTGCTTGTTTGAGGGCTGGTGCACTTATGGCAGTTCTCTCTTATCTTGATTTTTTCTCTACGGGGGTCCAGGTATATGACTCATTCTGTTGTTTGTTTTCTCTTGGTGTTGGCATCTTTCTTTTATTTGAGACTTAAAACAGTCACCTAATGGCCAGCTACTTTTTGTTTTTCCCCCCGTTAATGCTCATTTAGAGGGTAGCACTATCTACTGCTGCAAACATGTGCAAGAAGCTTCCATCAGATGCAGGAGACTTTGTTATGGAAGCTGTTCCATTGTTGACAAATCTTCTTCAATATCATGATGCAAAGGTAATTGAATGTACTTATACCTAAATTATGAAGCCAATATGTTTGACTATTAGTCTGCTTATCTCTAATTTAGATTTTTAACTTGTACTCCAGGTGCTTGAGTATGCCTCTGTTTGCCTGACACGAATAGCTGATGCATTTGCCTCATCTCCTGATAAATTAGATGAGTTATGCAATCATGGATTGGTTGCTCAGGCTGCTTCACTTATCTCTTCAACTAACTCAGCAGGACAGGCCTCTCTTAGCACATCAACATATACGGTATATGTACCTTTGAAGGCTTTAAAAGAAAGATGCGTTTTTTATTCTTTATGTTTGATTTTTTCCGTATAATTATTGTAGGGATTAATACGCCTCCTATCGACATGTGCTAGCGGTTCTCCACTGGCAGCTAAAACTCTCCTCCTCCTTGGCATCAGTGGAGTCCTTAAAGATATTTTGTCAGGTTCAGGTCTTCTTGCGACAGTATCAGTTTCTCCTACTTTATCTAGGCCGTCGGAACAGGTATTGATTACTTCTTTGGTCCCTCTTTACCACGATAGATCAGCTTGGCAGGTAGTGCCATATTTGTATCTGTAAATATTTATGGTGATTTTATACTACCTTGTTCTTCTTGCATTCGCAATCTACAGTTTGGAAAACAAACTTGGTTATTTCTAAACAAAGTAGGTTTATCCTTGTTTCTAACGCTTAGACCTACCAGTATCTTTAGTTTATTCCAAATAAACTAAGTTATACTTAATTCTTGACTGCTTTAGAGGAATATGCAGCATTCTGAAATATTGCCTAATGTTCTTGTTGTACGCATGGAGTTCTGTTGTTATACATCACTAGGTTGATCAAATTATCTTTTTTGAAAGATGATCAAATTAGTTTTGGTGGTTGTAGTGATCTTTGATGAGTTTGTTACATTTTTTATTTCTGAGTTTGGCTCAGTTTGATAGTTCAAAGCATGATGTTGGTGAAGAGGAGAATGGTTCTACTAGTTAAAAATGTAGATAGCAACTGCTGACACATGGCCAAAAATTTTATTTACTTTAAAAAAATTTAAAATCATTTTACATCTCATCCTACACAAACACCCACATTAAACAATTATTTTATTTCACATCCAACACAATTCTCAATAAATCAATCAATTTTATTTCACATTCAACACATCCTTATCCACAATTGAAGACACTTATAGAAAGGCCATTTGGTTAAAACTTGATGCCCTTAATCAAGAGAACTTATAGGTATATTAATGCAATAAGTAACACCAACAACAAGCCTTGATCTTGAACTAGTTGGAGTTTGCTACATGGATTTCTCTTCTCATTTATCTCTATTTAAGGAAATGTTCTATATAAGTGCAAATTAGTTAAGGTTATGTCTAATAACAATATTCAATTTATTTTTTATTTTCTCCTTTATCTCTTTAGCATTGTGATTTAGAACCTTCACATTTACATATAAGGTCTTTTGAGTGCCACTCCAACTTACTCTCTACAGCTGTCACGCCCACTCACTCTTTTGTACAATCATTTATAATATAGTTTATTCTAGTATGATTATTCGTCCATTCGAGCATCCACATTGCAACTGCACCAATGTTAATTATCCAACAATTACTCTCATATGGCATAATTGGTATAATAGTCATAAATGTTTCCTTCTACTTGATAGGTGTTGTCTATAAGAGTTCTTGTTAATCATTTTTTATGATAAAACAAAACCTTAAACAATGTTATCTAATGTTTTGATTGAGTTAAATGTTAGAATCAAATTTGAAGACCAAAACACCAAGAAAAGATGAGCTTGAAGTCGAGTACACCTTAGACAACATGTACGGAAACTGTATAAGGACAAGTAGAAGTGAAAACTCAAGCAAGAGTGCTTAAATTGTTTTTGTTTTTACTTAGGTAATCATGTAAGAATTTGTTAGTCTTAGGATGTTTGTGAGTGCACATAATTTTAAATGTATTTAATTTAAGAATAATACTTGTTCATAATTTAAATAAACGTAATGGACTTAATTTTCAATTGTATATTATTGACATCTTTTTAAAATTCAAACCCAAACCCCCTAAGCTGGTTTCTCAGTAGGCATCTTTGTGTTGCATATATTCGATATCTGTATTTTTTGTTTATAAAATGCTGTGAAAGTCTGTTATAGTTGAGCTAAATCAAGCTTTCTGTTCCACGAAATTTTCAGTGATTGTAATTTTACTTAGTTCCCCTTATTGTCACCTCTCACATCTCTTGTGTACTTTCATATCTAAACTGTGGAATAATCTGTGTGCCTAAATGTCAGATATATGAGATAGTTAACCTTGCTGATGAACTGCTTCCGCCCCTACCACAAGGAACCATCTCCATCCCGGTATGTTCTAATGTAAAGTCAGCAGGACAGAAAACTTCTGGTAGTTCTTCGGGAAAGCAGAATGAGGCCAGTGAAAAGAAAAATGAAAACTCAGCTCGTGAAAAATTATTGCAAGATCAACCTGAATTATTGCAGCAGTTTGGAATGGATCTGCTTCCTATTTTAACTCAGGTTTGTGCTTGACTTTATTTGACAGTCTTTTTTCCTCATCGAGCTGCTGAAAATGGATTTCTTATGTTTAGGAAGTACTGTTTTTTTGATGCATTTTTGCTGTGTTATTGTCTAGATATATGGCTCCAGTGTAAATGGTTCAATTAGGCATAAGTGCCTTTCAGTCATTGGGAAACTCATGTATTTTAGCTCAGCAGAGATGATTCAATCGTTACTTGGTTCAACAAACATATCAAGGTATTTTTTTGATTTTGGCATTTTCATTGTTGTCAAGCAAGATTCTATTAACAGAAAAATTTCCCCCCGTCCGCTGCTACTCAATTCTACCATTCTACAGCTTCTTAGCAGGGGTTTTGGGTTGGAAAGATCTGCAGGTACTGATCCCTGCTCTTCAGATAGGGGAAATTCTTATGGATAAGCTTCCAGGAATTTTTGCTGAAATGTTTGTGAGAGAAGGGGTGGTTCATGCTGTTGATGCTCTTATTCGTTCAGATCCTTCAAATTCCATTCCTAGTCAATCCTCTCCCCCTGAGAAGGATAATGATTCTGTGACAGGTATGTCATCTCGTTCTCGACGTTACCGGCGTCGTAATGGTGGACAAAGCGCAGATGGAGGCCAGGTAGATGATGTCAAAAGTTCAGCGACTGGAAGTTCCTGTTCACCACCTTCTTCGGAGTCACCATCCACTAATAATAGCATTAGGGCAGCTGTTAGTGAGTTTGCTAAGGCTTTCAAAGACAAATATTATCCTTCTGTTTCCGGTGAAACTGAAATCGGTGTTTCTGAGGATCTTCTTCTTTTAAAAAATCTTTGTTCCAAAATAAATGCCAGTGCTGATGATGTGAAGACTCAAGCAAAAGGAAAATCTAAAGCCTCTGGGGTTCAAATATTTGAGACTTCTGAAACTATGGAGGAAGAGCTCAACAGTGTTATTTCCAAAACACTGAATGAGCTTACTAAAGGCAATGGTGTATCTACTTTTGAGTTCATTGGCAGTGGTGTTGTTGTAGCTTTGCTAAACTATTTTTCATGTGGAACATTTGGAAAAGATAGAGTTTCAGATGCTAGCCTGCCAAAGCTTCGTCAGCAAGCGCTCAGGAGGTACAAGTCCTTCATGGAACTTGCCCTCCCAGTTGGCCTTCAAGCAGGGAATGGAGCTCCTATGGGAGTCTTGGTTTGGAAGCTTCAAAAAGCTTTATCTTCTTTGGAGCGTTTTCCTGTTGTACTTAGCCATTCATCTAGATCTACTGGGGGAAGTGCACGACTTTCGTCTGGTTTAAATGCACTATCTCAACCTTTTAAGTTGCGCTTATGTAGATCACAGGGTGAAAAGTCTTTGCGTGATTATTCATCGAATATTGTACTTATTGATCCTCTAGCCAGTCTTGCAGCTGTTGAGGAGTTTCTTTGGACTAGGGTGCAAAGAAGCGACTCAACACAGAAGAGTTCAACGCCGGCTGGAAGCCATGAAGGAGCTGCCCCAGCCACAGGCGGTAGTGCTTCATCACCAGGCACATCTACTCCTGCTTCAGGACATCGTCCCACAACAAGATCTAGGTCATCCATTACCATTGGCGGTACAGCTAAACGGGATTCTTCTGAGGGAAGTGCGAACTCTTCTAAAGCAAAGGGTAAAGCAGTGCTGAAATCCACGCCAGATGTTGGGAAAGGACCCCAAACTCGTAATGCAGCTCGCAGAAAAGAAGCTTCCGAGAAGGACACAGAAATGAAACCTGCTCGTGGTGACTCTAACTCGGAGGTTTAGCTCATTGTTTCTCAATGACTATGCTACTTCTAAATATTCTGTTTTAGATGTTGACATCCTTTAAAATTGAACTCCAAATTGTTTGGTGTCATCTATTTGATGATTTTCTTATCTTGTCGGCTCTTTCTATTTATTTTTTTGTGTGCAAAGAAATTGCTTGGTTAAACCTTCCAGTTACGAGCATAAATCTGATTGCACCTTTGGTGAAGTTATTGTTTATCTACCATTATTGTATGTCACCGAATTGTCGCATATTTATTTTTCTGAAACATGTTATTATTATTAATTAATGTTATATGTTCTCAATACCATTTAGGAGCCTTGCATAATCATGCATCATAGCGATTGTCGTCCAACCTAAAAAGGTAACAGAATATTTTTATGCTGAGGCAAATACTCCTTGCTATCCATGGTTATTATGCGAAAGCTTTTCTCCTTTAATTTGGGTTTAGTTAAAGAGGGGATATTTCTATTGACTGCTTCAATTTATTTACGTCATAGCCTATAATACTGTGTACGAGTCTTGAATATGGATATTCTTGATATTCAATTTTTTATTTGTTAGATATAGATTACTTTTTGTATCTTTAACATTATAAATTGTTATGATATGCGGTTTTTTAGTTGCTTATGGCACATATCCAAGATGTATTTTATTATTATTATTATTATTATTATTATTATTATTATTATTATTATCTTCATGAATTTTGAAATTCTAGATAAAGCTTAATTCTTTTCTTTGATGAACCTGAAGTCCAGAATTAGATCGTTTCCCTATTCCAAGCTAGGTTAGGTGATGATTGTAGTCGCTGTTATATCCTGTCCTTTTAAGTACATTCATGAGGTTTATCTGGATGTTCATTTATATTACATGATGTTTTCCTCTAGTTTACATGTGACTAAACCTTGTAATGGACTTACATTTGTGTCCTTTTTTATGCTAAAGCTACTTCCTCGTTTCATAACTGAACATCATTAAGAGTGATAGTTTATGAAATGCAGGATGATGACTTGGACATGTCTCCTGTTGAAATTGATGATACTCTAATGATTGAAGATGATGTCTCAGATGATGAAGATGATGATCACGAAGAGGTAATCTGTTGATTATATTTTTGTGCAAAACATAGTTTGAGATTTGAGAATGCTTTGTATGTTCTTAATCATGTACTAATTTTGGGTTAACAGTTTACCGAAATACTGTATACTTTCTATTTTATTTTATTTCTACTTATGTTCTCTTCAAGCGAGCTTGAATCAGTTGCACTTAGGATTGCTTTATATAGAGCTAGTTGGAGGAGAAATCTGAGAATTTTGGAATTAAGACTTTGTTGTTGTGGTTGTATGTTATCTTAATAGTATAAGTCTGGTATTCAAGCTCGACTGGCTGTCTTTCTACCTTCTTCAAATTTTACAGGTCTTAAGAGATGAGTCTCTTCCTGTTTGTGCGCCTGATAAGGTGCATGATGTCAAGTTAGGGGATCCAGCCGATGAATCTCCAGTAGTTTCTGCAGTAAATGATGGTCATGCACAACCTTCTCCTTCTACGACTAGGACTGCTCCATCTAGAGGATTGGAATCTGCCGAATTTAGAAGTGGAAACACTTTCATTTCAAGAGGTTCCCTGTCGTTTGCTGCTGCTGCCATGGCTGGGTTAGCATCTGTAAGTGGTAGAGGAATCAGAGGTGGTCGAGATCGTCGTGGGTTTCCACATGGAGTTGGTGCAAGCGAGCACCACAATAAACTGATATTCACAGTTGGTGGGAAGCAGCTGAGCAAAAACATGACTATATATCAAGCTATTCAGCGTCAGCTTGTGTTAGATGATGATGATGATGAAAGGTCAAATGGCTCTGAATTTATGCCATCCGATGGAAGCAGGTTCTGGAGTGATATTTTTACTATAACTTATCATAAGGCTGATAATCAGATTGATGGGTCAGCTCAAGGAGGGTCATCATCATCAAACTCTGCTAAGTCTTCCAATTCTAGTCCTGCTTCAGTTTCAGTATCTGATACCAGATGGCAACAAATGTCTCTTCTTGATAGCATCTTGCAAGGTGAGCTTCCTTGTGATCTGGAGAAATCTAGCCCAACATACAACATTTTGGCTTTACTGCGCGTATTGGAGGGTTTAAACCAGCTTGCTTCTCGCCTAAGAGTTCAAGCAGTTTCTGATGAGTTTGCTGAGGGAAAGATTACTAGTCTGGATGAACTATACACGCGTGGTTCCAAGGTTCCTCCTGAAGAGTTTACCAGTAACAAGTTAACTCCTAAGCTTGGCCGACAAATCCAAGATGCTCTTGCATTGTGTAGCGGTAGCCTGCCCTCATGGTGCTATCAGTTGACCAAAGCATGTCCATTTCTCTTTCCTTTTGAGATAAGGAGGCAGTATTTCTATTCTACTGCCTTTGGACTCTCTCGTGCATTGCATCGTCTTCAACAGCAACAAAGTGCCGAGAATAATAGTGCTGTGAGTGAAAGAGAGGTCCGTGTGGGTAGATTGCAGCGACAAAAGGTTCGTGTATCGAGAAATCGCATATTGGAGTCTGCTGCTAGAGTGATGGAGATATATTCTAGCCAGAAGGCTGTTCTTGAAGTAGAGTATTTTGGTGAGGTTGGCACAGGTTTGGGTCCCACACTGGAGTTCTATACACTTTTAAGTCATGACCTTCAGAAAGTAGGACTTGGATTATGGAGATCCAGCTCATCATCGGACACATCTGCCATGGAGGTTGATGGAGATGGATTGAAGGAAGCAGGCAGTGATGACACCTCTGATGGCAAGAAGGTGGGGCATGAGATTTCAGCTCAAAGTAGAGATACTATACAAGCTCCTCTTGGATTGTTTCCTCGACCATGGCCTCCTAGTGCTGATGTCACTGAGGGTAGTCAGTTTTCAAAAGTTGTTGAATATTTTCGTTTGGTTGGTCGAGTAATGGCAAAGGCTTTACAAGATGGTCGACTTTTGGATTTGCCATTATCGAATGCCTTCTATAAGCTTTTGCTTGGTCAAGTACGTCCTGGAGTATGAATTTGCATTTTTTTATATGCTTGTTGTTTGTCTGAGTCCTTTTGGGTGCATTTGAATTGACGTTCGAGTCTTACTGCCCATTGCAGGAGCTTGACCTGTATGACATTCTTTCATTTGATGCTGAACTTGGGAAGATTTTGCAAGAACTGCAAATAATTGTTAGCAGAAAGAAGTTCCTAGAAATGTCTGGGACTGAAAATCAGAGAATGATTCCTGATCTACGTTTCCGTGGTGCGCAAATTGAAGATCTCTGTCTAGATTTCAGCCTTCCAGGATATCCAGAGTACGTACTTAAAGGAGAAGAAAACATAATGGTACAATAATGAAAACCTTCAATTACACTTTCTTTATTATATCGTGCCACTTTTGAGCTGTGATTGCTGTTTGCAGGTGAACATTGATAACTTGGATGAGTATGTTAACTTGGTGGTTGATGCCACTGTTAAGTCAGGTATTTTGCGTCAGATTGAAGCATTCAGAGCCGGTTTCAACCAGGTGTGTTAAGCTTCAAGATTTCTTCCCCCTATTTTCTTAATGTTCGTTTTTTGCTATTTGATTGACCATAACATGTTGGTAGTAAGCATATTCCCATGTGGATTTTTTGATTAATTCTAAATTTAGGTGCTTATTTGGTTCAGTTGGTTCAGTGCTTACATTTTTTTGTTATGTGTTCAATTTTTTAGAACTTGTCTACTTAAGTGATCACCTAATATCTTATGTGTATGTTTAAGGATAAGGGGATGCTGGTAAAAATTTGATAGTTGTGTTATAGAATGTCATGCATTCTTAAAATAAAGGCCTAAGAATATGATGTAACATTTCCTCATTGTTTAAGAACAACTCATTACCTAGTAAGTTCATGATCCATCATCAATGTTTTCCTGGCAATATATTCAGGTATTTGACATATCCTCCTTGCAAACTTTTTCTCCACATGAACTGGATCACCTCTTCTGTGGCCGAAGAGAACTGTGGGAGGTAATTTTTTGCATAACAGTAATTCCCTTCAAATTGCTACTTCTTGAAGTTAACCTGTTGGAATTGTTTTATGATTTTATGATGCTCCAGCCTGGAACCCTGGCTGATCATATCAAATTTGATCATGGGTACACTGCAAAAAGTCGAGTGATAATTAATGTGCGCCACCTTAACTTCATACTTCGTTTTCCCTTTAAACTTATTGTCTACACCTGTTTACATTTTTTGCTCTTGCTCTTAGCTGCTGGAGATCATGTCTGAGTTCACTGCAGAGCAGCAACATGCTTTCTGCCAATTTGTGACCGGTGCTCCTCGGCTTCCTCTCGGGGGCTTGGCCGCATTAAATCCCAAGTTGACGATAGTAAGAAAGGTATGACACTGGTAATCATCTTAAAGTTTGTCACAACTAGTCATGCCAAAATTAATTTGTCATGAATGCGTGTGATAGATTGTAGGTGTTAGGATTGAAATTATAGGAGAGGGGTTTTGGTTCAAGTCCAGAAAGGTCTAATAAGTAGCTCCAAGGAAAAAAAGAAAAACAGAAAATGCATCTGACTCGCAAAATACTAAATCATGTAGTTTTTTTTGCTAGAACACATATAAACCAAACATGAAAAGAAACATGGCACCATTAAAGCCATTTAATTATATTTTGGCTAAATGAATAGGAGGAACAGGAATTAAGCATAAAGTAACTTGGTTAACACAGCTCATATGCTAAATAATCCATACAGCCTACCTCAAATAGTTGGGATAAAGTTCATGATGATCATGATCCCTTTTAGAAATATTGTAGTCATTTCTCATTTGGTCAGTTTTTTGATTTTTTTTTTTGTTTTCACATACTTGCAGCACTCCTCAACTGCAACAAATACGGCATCTAATGCAGCTGGGGCATCGGAATCAGCCGATGAGGATCTGCCAAGTGTTATGACTTGTGCCAACTATCTGAAGCTCCCTCCCTATTCCACCAAGGTTTCTGTTCAGATCCTGGGCTTGTGTTGTAATGTCTTCTTTATCTTGGCTTCTTTAATTCTTTGGTTATATTATTTTGCAGGAAATTATGTTCAAGAAACTACTATATGCTATAAATGAAGGGCAGGGATCATTTGATCTTTCTTAAGCTATTGATTAACCTTATCAGTAAGTGGACATATATCTCTGCACATTGTAGTGAAATACAAATTTTTGCAGCATTAGCCCCATGAATAAGAGGTCAGCTTCTAATCCTTGCATTGATAATTTATTTTATATTTTTAGTTTGCGTTTTCTTACTTGTATTTCACTATAAAGTTGCACCAAAAACTTATAAATTATATATGCAGCACTCAAAAAATTAATAAATTTTAAATATAACATACTAACTATAGAAAATTGCTGGTTAAGAAGAATTTTTCGTTAGGTTCAATAAATTTTTTTCTTTTAATCTTCACAGTTATACACTAGATGGTATGTTTGTAATTTTTTATTATTTTGTTTATATTAAAATATTATATTTGAATATTCTTAACATTTTGTTGTTGCTTATATAATTTATAAGTTTTGAATCTTATGTATGTAATCAGTTAATAGTTTTTTTTAATGGTAGTTTTAATATTTATAATATTATCAGCAATAATATGCAGCCATTTCCTTGTATTATGCAGGTAAGCCTTGGACGGAATGGGAAGATTGAGGAAAAAGGATGAATCTTCTACAAATATCTGTAAATAAGAAAACAAAATTATTTTTTTTTCTTTTATAAAAGCTTGAGCTCACATGTCACAGTGAAATTTTTCAGAAATTTGATAGGGCATTAAATCCTTAAATCTTTTTTTGATTTTTTTTTTTTAGGTTCAATTTTTTTCCAATTTCTTCCCAGTATTAGGGTTAGGTATTATGTGGTCTTATTTACATATTAAAATATTTTAAATTACGGTGTTTAATGTTTTGCATGTCATTCTCTGGTATTATGCCTGCTGCAGGACAGATTGTGTATTTGTCAGAAAAGATGTAGCAAACAATGCAGTCGAATCATATTATTTAGATGTATATATCTTGCCTATAAATTATAGTTTATTTGGTTTAATTATTTTATTAAAAGGTAATAATTTTAATTCCTTTTTGTTATTCTCTTTTTCTATCTTATTTTCTGTATTATCATAATTAAATTAGTATGTATATGTCAAATGCAAGTGTGTTGTAGGTATTATTATGAAATAATAATTTTATTAGTTTTTCAATATCATCAAATTAAATAATTAATTTTTCTAAATTAAAATGATTTGAAATATCAAATCAAATGCCAATTCTTTATTGGAATTGAGTTTGAGTCAGTTGGTAACTTTGTAATGGTGACAAATGAGATCAAAAAGTGAGTAGAGAGAATATGGAAAATGATATTATTAAGAATTTGAAGAAATATAATAAAATTTATTTGTGATAATTGTGAAAGAATTTTTGTAATATTAAATAAACTACATGGACCTGTGTAAATTTTTAAAAACTATTAGTTAATCTTATATAATAGCTTTTTAATAAATATCAATATAATTATTATCTTTATTTTATATTTTATATTAATTTTTAATATAATTCTTTTTATTTGTTATTGTATATGTGTTGACATAGGATGTGGGGATCCCAAGGAACACAAAAAGAGAGAGAGAGAGAGAGAGTCCTGAGAGCGGCGACACGTAGAGGGATAAGCCTGATGGTTGAGGCTTAAGGGAGAGAGAGAGTTCGGGGCATCCAGAACAGCATACAAAGATTTAAGGTGATTCAGGGAGGAAATCCTCTACGTCCACCGAGCGGTCAACGAAGAAGTTTCACTAATAGAAAAAGGTAGTCGTGAAGGCTAATACAAAGAGCTTACAAGAGGAAGAGAGAGGGAGAAGGAGAAAGAGAGAGCTTTTCTTGTTCTCCAGCTCCTGTTTTACAAGAGGTGATAGAAGAGAGATTTTGCTCTTCCTGGGTGCTTGATGCCGGTGCTGGATCCTCGATCCTTTTGCTTGAAGACTGTTCAGAGATATTTGTAGGCAATGGATTGCATAGCTTTGTTCTGATTTTCTAGGGGAAAGAAGGTGAACAAGCTCTAAGCCCGCGCCGCTTGTCGGCCGCCGGAGGGACCAAAAGACGTAAAAGGAGGATGCTAACTTTTAATATTGGTACTACTTCTGGGGATTCGTGATGGCTGAAGCACGCGGACCCATGATTTGCATGTCTTGGAAAGAAGGCCTTGTACGGGGAACTGTGCGATCGGGCCAAGCTGATTGTGACAGGCACTGCTTTGTAACATCGTCATCGACGTTATTAGGGATGGTCCTGACTCGTCGTGGACAAGGCTTGGTTGACCTCTCGTGTCCGATGTTTGATTGAACCCTCGTGTTCGAGGTTTTACCGGGGTCTGAAATCTGTGAGGACAGATAGATGGATTAGTTAGTAAATAAAAGCTAAATGCTAGCTAGGCGCCACGTGTATGGCAGGGATGCAGCACTGGAACCACGTGTTAACATCAGCCCCCCGTATTGTCAGGGCGCGAATATTGGTATGGGTCCTGGAATGCGAACCGTCACAATAGTGGAAGCGCTGCCCGACGAGGGCGGTGTCTGCCAATCCGTATTCTCTCCCTCAGGCCCCTGAAAATTTCTGCAAGAGAGAGTAGATCGTTTGAGAGATGGCGAAGAGGAAGAAGTGGGTGACCCTGTCAAGCTTCTCAAAGAAGAGGGCCAGCGATCTTCCTGTTGATGCCCGTCTTCCTGAGAAGAGGAGGCAACAAGAACCATCTGAAGGGTCGCCGAAACTGGCGACGGCGGAGCCCGTTGGAGCACTCCAAGAGGAAGGAGTGGGAGCTGCGGTGCTGGCGCAGACGCCGGAGTCTGGGCAGGAGCTAGCAGGTGCAGAGGCCACAGAGGTGGTGGTCGTATCTGATTCTCCTATCAAGCCGCCTCTGAAGGCAAGAGAGCTGAAGGAGGTAATCTTGGTAAATGAGATAGGTGCGGGGGAAAAACTAGCACCTAGGAAGATCCTGCTCAAGGATGAAGAGATTGAGCAGGTCCTTCCCAGGTTTGGGGTCCTTTTGCAAAGGGCATGAAGAGGACACCCCTCAAGATTTGTGGTCCCGCCCCTCCTAGTATACCGATCCCTTCTTCTGAGAAGAAAAGGAAGCTCTTCTTCCCTTCTTTCCTTCCAGCGAACCTCCGAAATGATGAGAAAAAAGAAAAAAAGGGAAGGAAGGAGGAGAGCAGTAAGAAGGAGGAGGCGACTAAGGGGAAGAAGGAGGTGCCCTCCCAGGTTACTCCTGAAGGCGCCCTTAGCATTGAAGGGCCAGGAGGCAAGATGGAGGAAGTGATTAAGGAGAAGGAGAGGGTCCCTTCAGTTGCTCCCAATGTCGCCCTCGGTACTGGAGAGACATGAGGCGTATTGGGAGAAAGGTTGTTCGAGATAAGGAGGGAGGAGGAGAAGATCCTGGGGAGTACCTCCAAGATTCTGGAGGTAGTAAAATCTCTGAAGGGTAAAGAGGAATGGGAGGCTCGCCATCTTCGGAGGATAGAGGAGCTGGAGGGCGCTTTGTTGCAAGTTATAAAATGTTCTCAAGGTGATCATAGGGAGAAGCTAGGAAAGTTGTACAAACTAGAAGATAAGTTGGCTTCCCTGGCTCTGAGCAACGCGGAATGGGCTAGTAAGAGTGAGGCTGCAAGGGGAGAGTTCCACCGTAGCCTATCAGATATGAACCAAGCCCATTCTGCTCATGTTAAAGACCTCCAAAAAAGAATAAAGGAGTTATATGATGAGAATGAGGCTTTGAAAGAAGAAAGAAGCTGGCAAGGGATGAGGTTGCAAAGGCCAGGGAGGTATTGTCAGGGGCAAAGGAGGCGGCCTCCGATACTCGCTGCCGGGAGGAGTTGCTGAAGTCTGAAGTTCACTCCTTGCGGGCTTTGGTGGAGAATAGCTCCGGATGGCGGGGACGGCGTATGGAGGATCTGGAAGAAGCCGTGAGGAGGGCGGTGAATATTGTCAACACCTCGCCGGTGGGTTACCACGTGAAGAACCAGGCGGCTTTTGATGTTCTCCTACAGACATTGGTTGATGTAAATATCTTAAATCAGGAGAATATAAGAAGTCCTGATGTTCTTCACTTCTGTGGTCCTAAGGGACCAGACAGGTTCTTCAACGCTGGGAGCCACTGCCCAGAGGAGGTCCCTCCAGCAAGGTCCTACATTGGCCCCAATATCATCTGTCCCCTACGCAGGAGTCCTGAAGAGGGCCAAATCACTCCCCTCGATGCCAGATGGCTAGGCCGGAGAACTATCGTGCATGACGTATGACAAAATGGGAGGAAGTGACGCTTCGATAACTGTGCACCGCTTCGAATTCTGAATTTGTCAGAAGATACGGACAGTCTGCTTGTGTCCGCGCACTAATCGATAAAATCAGACGGCTAAAAGACGAAAGGTCACAGCTGTTTCCCATAAAAGGCTTTCCCAAGGGAAAATCGGAGTACTTGCCCGTCTTCAAACCCTAATTAAGAGAAATTTTTGCCCCGTCCGTTGCGAAACCAAGCCATGGGAGCAGGAGAGATCGAGTGGGCCAAGCTGGCCGATCAGTCCCATAAGAATACCAGCTATCAGAAGAGTCTCCTGATGGAGCATGAGGTGCTTAACACGACCAGAGGGTTTAGAGGAAACCCTAACCTGACGATTATCCCCCTACCGCCGACTTCCGACTAAACAGTCTTTCTGAAGGGGCGGTATGTGTATACCGGGCGCAGGTGGAGTACGGTTTGATATTGCCACCGCAATTGAAGTTCAAGGAAATCTTGAACTTGTTCCAGATTGTCCCGGCGCAACTCTTCCCTAACGCCGTTGCCTACGTGTATTCCTTCCTAAAACTGCTGCAGGCTCAGGGGATGTCGTGGACCTTGACGCTGTTCAGGAGCTTGTTCAGCTGGATGGCGGTGCCAGGGTACGGAGGATACTTGGCCCTGCTGTCGAAGACGAGGAAGGCGATATTTTTAGGGGCAAGTAGTTCCCACTCGGACTGGAGGGACTACTACTTCTTTGTCGGAGGGGATTTAGGAATCCCCTTGACGCCCGGTATGTGCCTCCCTGAATTCGTCGGCGATGCCAAGTGGATGGCTGGGCAAGACACCCTGAAAAATCTAGAGAGGCTGAAGAGGCAGAGCTGGCCCCTAAAGGACTTCCTCAGACATGTAAGGAACAATATATTCCTGCACGCCAAGGCGTTGGGGTATGTTATTTTCAAGGAAATCGTTCCACCTCCCGACACTGTTCTGATGAAGAGGGCTAGGAGGGGGCAGCCTCCTGCCACCCAGCTCAGTAAAGAAATTTCTGAGGTGAGGGAGGAGGAGGAGATAGAGGTTCCGGAGCCGGTCTACGGTGGAACCGTCGTCGATGTGATATCCTCTCCTGAGAATGCCACAGACGACAGGAAAACTTTGGCTGAGCTGGGGTACACAGAAAAGGGGAAGGGACCCGTGTCAGCCGCCAAGCCCCAGACAATCCCTAAGGGTGCCAAAAGGGTTGTTATAAGGGAGAAGAAGGAAAAGACGGAGGGACCTTGACTGGATTTGATCCTCAGCGAGGTTCCCAAGAAGAGAAGGGGTCCCTCTGAGAGCACGGGCTCAGAGCCCCCATCTAAGAAGGCGAAAAGCGTGGAGGAGGAAGGCTTTGCTGCCAGGGGAGAACATGACTGGCAGCGAAGCGTAGAGTCCCCCTACAGTACCAACTTCGCCAGGATTTTCGGGGACAAAGGCACAAAAATGGCTGTGAGAACGAGAGGGGACGAGAGAAGATTGACAGTCGTCTCCCTGCCGTCCGCAAACCAAGGCGGCGCCTACCGAGGGGAAATAGGTCTGGCCCTAGGGAGCTGCCTGGTGTCAAAAGGTTTGGAGGAGAAGTTGGAGAGGTCCTCGACGCTAGAGCTCTACTCAGGCTTCACCAACAAGGTAGATACAGTAAGGATTCTTCCTCTGGCCTTCTCTCCCATTTGTTCTTGTGAGTTAACTCTAGTTTTTGTTGCAGATTCTTGCTCGTTTGTCGTTGGCTCTGAACAGGGCCTTGAGGACAAAGGAGCAAATACTGGAACAAGGACGCCAGCTTCGTCAAAGGGATGAAGAAATTTAGGCCTTGAGAGTGCAACTTGCTATGAAGTCTTCTCAACTTGATGCCGTTCAGGAGGAGAAGGCTAAGTTGCAAGAGGAGTTTGTAGTCTATAAATCTGCAATGAGTGCACTGAAGGCTGATAATAAGGCCCTGCGAGAGAAGATGGACATGGTTGCCGGAGACCAAGAGACCGTTGCTGCGGAGAGGTCTGCGGCAGCTGTGAAAACCTACAAAATAAGCTTATCTTGTAGAAAGGAGAGGTTAGATGAGATCAGGCAGGCATGGGAATGATTGACCTCCACTTTGATCCAAGAGGGAAAAATTACTGCCTCTGACCTCGAGAAAGTGGATCCCTTTTCTTGCCTGGCTGCTGATCCCACTTATAGGGAGGAGGGTTTTGACATAACTGACGACCTCATCCATCAGTTGTTCGATCTTTTGGATGGGATCAGTGAAGGCTAACTCACTTTCCTTATAGGATGAGTAAATTGTAACCTCAATTCTTTGTAATTTTGAAAATGAATGAATAAAAAGCTTGTTTTGTCTTGCATACCTGTTTTGTTCTGGTGTATATAAAATGAACAGGTACTTTTGTATGAGGTTTGAGACATTTTGATTGTGATTGAGAAAACTCCTCATAACTAGTTAATAATAAAGGTCTTTAAGTCGTATAAAATATTCCCAACTTGAACTTTGAACTTCACAAATCCGCATAGGAAGGAAGCAATGATAACAGGAGGAATCCCGCCAAAGAGGTATTATCTGGCCCAATGCCAAAAGGACTTGGGGCGTCTGAAACATCGTGTCCGATATTTGTACTTAAGGCATGGGCTGATGTGACATCCTGAAATTATATTTGAAGTGAAAAGAAATTTAATTATAATTTGATTTGAGGCTTAAAAATTAAAGCTGATTTGGATTTAAAATGAATGATTTTGGACCTGAAAATAATAATTTTTGGACCTATTTGTAAGAGGTTGAAAATAGAGGAGGGACCAAATTGCAATTGTTCCATTAAACAGTACACTTTGAGCGAAGCGAACCGTCATTCGCCACGCGCCGCCCGTTCTTTTTCCGTGTGCGAAAAGGAGAGAGTAAAGAGATCTCTCTCACGATCTCTCTCTCTCTCTCTCTCTCCCTCACGCTCTCTCTCTCTCTCTCTCCTTCTCTCTCTCTGTCATTCTCTCTCTCTCTCTCGTCTTCTCTCTCTCTCTCCGTTCTGCAGGAGGAAGAGGAGAAGAAGAAGAGAGAAGAAAAAGAAGAGGAGAAGAAGAAGAAGAAGAGGAAGAGAAGAAGAAGAGGAAAGTTCGTACGGATTTTGAGTATTATTTAACGATTAATCGTAGGTAATTCTATCCCTGAAATTTATTTTATTACATTGCTGATATTTTCTTCATGTTTATGACTGTAAAATTTCGTTTATGGCTTAAAATATCTATGAGAAATTATGTTTAGATATACACACGTTTATTATATATTGCTGGAATATTTCTGTTTCGGATCTGAGCCTTGTAGCATTAGTTTGGGGTATCAAATGATCTCAGATTTTGATCAAATTTGGTGATGAGTTAGATCTTGAAGTTACCTACAACTTTTATGAAGGAACATTTGATTAATTCTGAATTACAAAGTATGATTTTGGTGTCATTAGTAAAATTCTGATAGAAATTCAGATTTTCTGACCGAGTTTAGTTCATAAAAGATTTGATGTACCAAATGAATTCAGATTAATATGAAATTTTATATAAAAGATAGATGACACATTATAACTTATATTTTATATAGAAATCTTCTTTTAAAAAGTTCATTTTGGATGAGATTTTATTGGAGGAACTTGACATAGAAAATCTGTTTTGAAAGAGTTTATTATCACATGTAAATTAAACGGAGATTTCTTAAGTTATATGATTGCTATTAAATGAGAATTTGGAGATTATTAGATTATTTGATTATTTATCATATTTATATAGTGCTCTTATTAATTAGCCTAGAAATATATATATTTTATTATTAGAAGTCCAAACAGTTGAGTTACTTTGGCAGTGATATTAGTTATTATATTTAGAAAAATTGGACTTATGAAATCATTTCAAATATTATGAGATATTGAGGATTGATGATTTAATTAATTTTTGATAATTTGGAGTTGATCATGATTCAATTTGATTTATTTTAATATGAGGCTCAAATGTGAATTATAATTATATTATTAGCTCTCATTATACTCTTATTAAACTTTAATTGAGTTCACAAATTATATTGTGAGATTTAATGATCTTTATTAATTCAGATTAAAATATCCTTGAAGATATAATGGTTATTTTTATTGGTGATTTCTGGATTACTGTAGAGATTTAATTTAAATAGGAGAGTGACTAAAAATAAATTATCGAGATTATGAGGTATAATGAGGATTTGTGAAAGTCAGATAATATATAGTGCATGTAAATTATTATGAATTAATTACTAGCTCTATTTGTTTAGTCAATAAAGAAAAATATATAATACAATGATATGTTTATTCCTTGACTGTGACACCTACGGGAGGGCAAATGTACGACTTATCGTCACATTCGATATAAATATATTGACTTATGTTTGTGACACCTACGGGAGGGCAAGTGTACGGACTTGTCGTCACATTCGATGAGAATATAATGACTTGTGTTTGTGACACCTATGGGAGGATAAGTGTATGAATTTGTCGTCACATTCAATGTGAATATATTGACTCGCGACTGTGACACCTACGGGAGGACAAGTCTACGGACTTGTCGTCACATTCGATGATAATATATTGACTCGCGACTGTGACACCTACGGGATGACAAATGTACGACTTATCGTTCAATGTGAATATATTGACTTATGTTTGTGACACCTACGGGAGGGCAAGTGTACGGACTTGTCGTCACATTCTATGAGAATATATTGACTTGTGTTTGTGACACCTACGGGAGGATAAGTGTATGAATTTGTCGTCACATTCAATGTGAATATATATTGACTTGCGACTGTGACACCTACGGGAGACAAGTGTACGGACTTGTCGTCACATTCGATGATAATATATTGACTCGCGACTGTGACACCTACGGGAGGGCAAGTATACGACTTGTCGTCCAATTCAAAGATATAATTGATATTTAAGCAAGTGTATGAGCTTGTTATGTGACAAAATTTATAATCAAGATTTTAAAGGCGACAATGGATTAAAAGTTAAATGTGATTTCTGTGGGATTACGCACCTGCCTTAGCTCGAGCATATGATATATATATAGGCGCGACGGCGTCCATTGCCATTATGGGCTATTGCCAACAGGGCTAGGGGGTGAAAACTCCCAAAACTGATTGAGGATCTCACATTTTTGCCATTATGGGCTATTGCCTTCGGGGCTAGGGGATGACGATCCCAAATGTGTAAAAGGCAGCGGAGGCGTAGTACGAGAAATCACGGGCCCAAAAGATAAAAGTAAAATTATAAAAGGAAATTTGCTCGTTACTTGCATATTGAATTATTGCTGTAGAGATTAATTTATTCGTGATTTGATTCTAATACATGATGTGTATTCTATCTGTATGCAGTATTGAGTTGATTACTGTTTTTATTTGGATGTTGTTTTATCTACTGAGTCTGTATTAACAGGCTCCTGCCATTTTTGTGTAGGTGTTGCACTAGTTGGATCACGGGACAAGGGTAAAGAGGTTGAAGGTATTTCTGAATTGTGATATATAATAATTTGAGATGAGAAAAAAATGAAAAGAATTTATTATTTCTGGCGTCCGGGAAGCCGGACGTCACAGTTGGTATCAGAGCAGTTGCGAATCTTATGTGGAGGATGTGCGGTAGATATAGTGGATTACACTCACTAATCACTGTGTATGAGAGTTTTAGATATTAAAACGATTGTGTTTGATTGAAGAGAAATATCTCTTGGAAGTTGAAACTGATGAAAAATTCTAAGCAGAAAAAAGTATGAAATATTTTACTTGACAATTTCTGTGATTGATAAATTAAGAATATAAGACAATTTTGAGATGACAGATAAAGATTTAATGCTGATAGAAAATATATATAACAAAGTTTGAAGACAGAATCCGACAAGAAGTAAAGGACAAGTTAGCTGAGAATGAGAAAATGTCGATGTATATTGAAGGCTACCAGCAATCAATGCAAGATATATTAAAACCACAGCATTATATAGAGTTGATAAGTTAGTTGAAGATTCAGAAGATTTGTTAGTATCAAATCTTCTTGTAAATGAAGCAAGGAAATTACTTAGAAGTGGAAGAGTGATAATTAAGATGTAATATGTGATAGTTTTGTTAAATTGTAATACAAATGATATTTTGGTAATATAAATAAGTATGAATGATGTGACTGAGTGAGATTTTGATTGTCAAGATAATTATAATTATTGTTGTAATGATATTTCTTATTACCTGGAACTGGTATTTCTTATTCTATTTATGTCATTATTCTTGATTAAGGCAAATGATTTGATAATTTGCCAAATTTAGAGGTTTTCTTCCAAGATGTGGTTAACAATTTGTTGAATTTGGAGATAGCTGACATGTATCTCAAGCACAATGATGAACAAGAATAAGTTAAGATTCGATAACAAAATCGATTATAAATTCGAGGACGAAATTTCTATAAGGTGGGGAGAATTTGTGACATTCCTGAAATTAATATTGAAGTGAAAAAGAAATTTAATTATAATTTGATTTGAGGCCTTAAAAATTAAAGCTGATTTGGATTTAAATGAATGATTTTGGACCTGAAAAAATGATTTTTGGACCTATTTGTAAGAGGTTGAAAATAGAGGGACAAAATTGCAATTGTTCCATTAAAACAGTTACACTTTGAGCAGCGAACCGTCATTCGCCGCGCCGCCCCGTTCTTTTCCGTGTGCGAAGGAGAGAGAAAGAGATCTCTCTCCACGATCTCTCTCTCTCTCTCTCTCTCCCTCACGCTCCTCTCTCTCTCCTCTCTCTCATCTCTCTCTCTCTCGTCTCTCTCGTCTCCTCTCTCTCTCTCCTCTCTCTCTCATCATCTCTCTCTCTCTCTCTCCCGGTGCTTCTGTCTGATCCACGACCTCAATCGTCTTTTCAGAAGGCGGCGAAGTGAAAGAGAAGAAAGAGAAGAGAAGAAGAAAGACAAAGAAGAGAAGAAGAAGAGAAGAAGACGTGAGCGAGAGAAAAGGTCGAGAGTTTCGATATTATAACGATTAATCGGTTGGGGTAATTCTATCCCTGAAATTTAATTTTATTACATTGCTGATATTTTCTTCATGTTTGACTGTAAATTGCGTTTATATGGCTTAACCTCACTCTTCTAGAGAGATTATGTTTAGTATACAACACGTTTATATATAGTTGCCCTGGAATATGTTCTGTCGGACTGGAGCCTTTGGTAGCATAGTTTGGGGTTAATCAAATGATCTCAGATTTTTTGATCAAATTTGAGTGATGAGTTATGATCTTTAGAAGTTTACCTACAAACTTTATGAAAGGAACAATTTGATTAATTCTGAATACAAAGTATGATTTGGTGTACATTAGTAAATTCCTGATAGAAATTCAATTTTCTTGACCGAACGTTTGTTCATAAAAGATTTGAATGTACCAAATGAATCAGATTAAAGTGATGAAAATTTTATATAAAAGATAGCAATGACACATTTTATACATATACTTTTAATATAGACAATTCTTCATTTTAAAGTTCATTTGGGATGAGCTTTTATTGGAGGAACTTGAACATAGAAATTCTGTTTGATAAAGAGTTTATTATCACATGTAAATTAAACCGAGATTTCTTTAAGTTATATATTGCTATTAAATGAGATTAGTTGGAGATATATTGGATTATTTGATATTTATCATATTTATATAGTGCTCTAATTAATTAGCCTAAGAAATATATATATTTTATTATTAGAAGTCAAAACAGTTGAGTTACTTGCCAGTGCATGATTAAGTTATTATATTTTAGAAAAATTGGAACTTATCTGGAAATCGATTTTCAAATTTGAGAGATTGAAATTGATGATTTAATTAAATTTTTGATAATTTGGAGTTGCATCATGATTCAATTTGATTTATTTTAATATGAGGCTCAATATGTGAATTTATAATTAATTATTAAGCTCTCATTATACTCTTATTAAACTTTAATTGGTTTCACAATTATTATTGGAGATTTAAGAGCTTATTAATTCCAGATTAAAATATCCCCTTGAAGATTATAATTGTTATTTTTATTGGTGATTTCTGGATTTACTGCTAGAGATTTAAATTTAAATAGGAGAGTTGACTAAAAATTAAATTATCGAGATTTATGAGTAGTTAATGAGGATTTGTGAAAGTCGAGATAAATATATAGTGCTGTAAATTATTATGACATTTAATGTACTAGCTCTGATTTGTTTAAGCAATAAAGAAAAATATATAATACAATGATATGTTTAATTTCCATTGACTGTGACACCTACGGGAAGGGCAATGTAACGACTTATCGTCAACATTCGTTATAAATATTATTGACTTATGTTTTGTGAACCTTACGGGGACGGGCAAAGTGTCGGAACTTGTCGTCACATTCCGATGAGAATATAAATGACTGTGTTTGTGGAACCTATGGGAGGATAAGTGTATGAATTTGTCGTCACATTCAATGCTGAAGTATATTGACTCGCGACTTGTACACCTAACCGGGAGGACAAGTCCTACGGACTTGTCGTCACATTGATGATAATATATGACTCGCGACTGTGACACACTACGGGATACAAATGACGACTTATCGTTCAATGGTGAATATATGACGTTATGTTTGTGACACCTACGGGAGGGCAAAGTGTACGGGACTTGTCTCAACTTGTCTATGAGAATATATATTGACTTGTGAAATGTTTTGTGACACCTACGGGAGGATAAGTGGTATTGATATTTGTCGTCACATTTCAATGTGGAATATATATTGACTTGCCGCTGTGAACACCTACGGAGGACCAAGTGTACGGACTCTCTTGTCGTCACATCCGATTGATAATATATTGACTTTCCGCGCTGTGACACCTACCGGGAGGGCAAGTATATGGACTTGTCGTCACATTCAAAGATATAATTGATATGTAAAGCAGTGTTCAATGAGCTTGTTATGTGACCAAAATTTATTCAATCAAGATTTTAAGGCGACAATGGATTAAAAGTAATGTGATTTCTGTGAGGATTACGCACCTGCCTTAGGCTCGAGCATATGATATATAGTATAGGCGCGACGGCCGTCCAATTGCCCATTCAATGGCTAATTGCCAACAGGGCCTAGGGGGTGAAACTCCCAAAACTGATTGAGGAATCTCACATATTTTGCCATTATGGGCTAATGCCTTCGGGGCTAGGGGATGACGATCCCCAAAATTGTGTAAAAGCAGCTGAGGGTTAGTACGAGAAATCACGACACAACGATAAAAGTAAAATTAATAAAAGCGAAATTTGCTCACGTTCACTTGCCATATTGAATTATTGCTGTAGAGACTAAATTTTATTCCGTGATTTGATTCTACTAATACATGAGTTGTATTCTATCTGTATGCAGTATTGAAGTTGATTACTGTTTTTATTTGGGATGTTGTTTTATCTACTGATCTGGTCATTAAACAGGCTCCTGCCCATTTTTGGTTGGCAGTTTGCACAAGTTGGATCAGGGACAAGGGTAAAGAGGTTGAAGATTTCTGAATTGTGATATATAATAATTTGAGATGAGAAAAAAAATGAAAAGAATTTATTATTTTCTGGCGTCCGGGAAGCCGGGACGTCACAGCTGACCTCGGGGGTTTCATAATTTCGGGCTTGGAATCATATCCCTTTATGTGTCTGCACATGAAAGAAGTAATAATTGTAGTAGTGGAGATCCTGCCTAGGAGAAGTTATCTGACCCAATGCCAAAAGGACTTATTCGTCTGAAACATCGTGGCCGATGTTTGTACTTGAGGCAAGGGCTGACTCCCGTTAGAGCGGCAGATCCTAGTGGGAAGCAAAGGCACTCTGCTTAGGGGGACCTGTATCATGAGTGGATAACAGGGACTGCTCTAAGGTTACGAGCAGGCCTTCAGACCTTCTGCTAGTCAAATGGGCTTATGGAAGGGTTCCCGATGTAGGTAAGAGACCCCGCCTGTCAGGCGTAACTAGGCTTAGTGATCTCCGTATATGAAAGGTTAGTTATAACAAACCATCGTGTACGAGGCTCGGGAGCCTTGGGTACGATGGTTGAGATTTTTGAGGTTGAAATCATAACTGAGCAATAGACGTTAGGCTAATATGAATACCCCAATATGAATTAATAGGTGTAAGATTCATTGTCGCAAGAACTTCGGAGTTCAAGATATAACCTTTGGGACAGCATAAAGAAATTCAGATATATTTTGAAGAAACCTAGATGTCTATTAATAAAGAATATTCTTGTTGATTGAATCTGTGTAATAAATTCCTGAATGAATCTGTATAAATGAATCTTGTATAGGGAGTATAAAGATGAACTGCTGCTCGGGATCAGGCATAGAATTTTTTTAGATCATCCCCACTCCAAGTTCTAGGGAGTTGGATGCCTTTAGAAGTCATCAGATAATTTGCGTTCGATCCAACAACCTCGCGCACGATGTAAGGGTCATCCCAGTTAGGCTCAAGCTTAAGAACTCCCAAGTTGCCGCCAGCAAGAAGCCGCCCTTTGAGTATCAAGTCTCCTTGGACAAAAGTCCTGGGGTTAACCTTGTAGTTGAAATACCTTTCAACCTGGCTCTTGTGCTCTAGGCGCTTAAGTGCAGCCAACTCTCTTTTCTGCTCCAAGAGGTCTAGATTGACTCGTCGTGAATCATAGTTTTGGCCCATCCAGGTTTGCAGATCTTCGAGATTGAAGTTGGCTGCAGTTTCTACCCTGGGAGATGAGTGTTCTAGCACAACTGGTATGACTGTGTCCATCTCGAATGAAAGAGAGAAAGGAGACTCTTGAGTGACCTCGGAAGGAGCTATATTGTAAGCCCAAAGAGCGCCTGGTAGTTCTTCCAGCCAGTGAATTTTGGCGCCGTCGAGATGTTTTTCCAAAATATTCAGGATATTTTTGTTAGTGGCTTCTGCCTGTCCATTGGTGTGAGGATGCCAGACAGATGCGTACATGAGATTGATTTGATGCATGCCACAGAAGTCATGGACCCGCTGATTAGCAAACGGGGTACCATTGTCTGTGATAATCACCATCAGTACGCTATATTTGCAGACGATGTTAGCCCATAGAAAATTTTCGACATTCTGCGCAGTAGACTGAGTGAGTGGCTTGGCTTCAATCCACTTTATGAAGTAGTCGACAGTCACTAATATCCATTTGTAGTTCCTCATGGTCGTAGGCATTGGGCCCAGGAAGTTTAGCCCCCAAACAACGATGGGCCAAGACGAATTGATGGGTTTAAGATAGCCGGCGGGCTGCCTGTTTATGTCAGCGTAGTACTGGCATTGAGAGCATCTCTCCACGAATGCCTGAGCATCCTTGTGGATATTTGGCCAGAAGAATTCCTAGTGTAGGATTCACATAACTAGACTTCGGCCACGAGCATGAGTGTGACATCCTGAAATGATATGTGAAGATAAAAGAAAATGGAATTATAATTTGATATGAGGCTTAAAAGTTGAAACTAATTTGGACCTAAAAGAAATATTTTTGGATCTATTTATAAGAGATTGGAAACATGAGGACCAAATTGTAATTGTACCAAAAATAGATTAGGGCAGCCGCTGAACCCAGTTTCTCTGTTTCTTCCGCGTGACGCGTGACGCACGCGTGGCAGCCGTGCGTTCTCCCTCTCTCCTTCTTGGATTTGCTCTCTTTTCCGCTCGGGGTCGCGCCAGCCGGTCGCTCGGACCTTGCCGAGCCCAGCGGCAACAGCAGGAGCAGCAGGCCAGCAGCAGCGGAGGCTGCCGCAGGAAGCAGAAGGAGAAGAAGAAGAAAAGGAAGAAGAAGAAAAAGAAAGAGGAAAAAGGGAAGAGAAGAAGAGAAAAGCTTGGGGATTTTCAGGCTTGATCTAGGTAGGTAATCCTATCCCTAAAATTAATATTGATATATTATTGCTTGTGAAATTGAATGACTGTTGTGAGAATTTAGGACTTGTATTGTTATAGCATGTTTTCTGTTAGTATTCGGAAAGTTGTGTAAGGGGAAATAATGGATGGATTTCAAGTCCTGCTGTTTATTGGTGTTTGATCTATTGAGTGAATCTATGTTTTCTTTTATGAAGAACTTGAGAGAATTATTAAGGTTGATCCTTATATATGAGATATGTAAAGAAAAGAATGGATGAGACTTAGGGAATGGTATCTTTTCTGTTAGAATTATCTGGAATGTATTTCTTAAGATGATACTGCTTCTGCAATGTTATGTGAATGTATATCATAATTGTTATTATGTCATGTATGCTGGGTATGCTAATATCTTAAGTGAAATTAATGATAAGATATATTATGATAAATCAATTGTTTATTACATTTGATATTATGCTGACCATGATATGGCATGTTAATATTGCACATTGAGTTGATATTTGCATTCATGATTTTAAAGGCGATGATGATTAAAGACAGGTTTCTCACAAGCGGTCACACATGCCATCTCGAGCTTGATTTGGCGCGACGGCGTCCAATGCCCTTTGTGGGCTGATGAGAAATGATTGTGGCATTTGAGGTGATTGGTTGAGAAACCTGGGGCCCAGAGATAAATAATAATAATAATGAGTAAAATATTGATTTTGATATGAAAGGTTATTGCATATGGAATTGTTATTATGCATATTGATTTTATTTCAGGTAATACATGAGTTGTATTCATTCTGTTTGAATATTGCACATTGAGTTGATATTTGCATTCATGATTTTAAAGGCGATGATGATTAAAGACAGGTTTCTCACAAGCGGTCACACATGCCAGCTCGAGCTTGATTTGGCGCGACGGCGTCCAATGCCCTCTGTGGGCTGATGAGAAATGATTGTGACATTTGAGGTGATTGGTTGAGAAACCTGGGGCCCAGAGATAAATAATAATAATAATGAGTAAAATATTGATTTTGATATGAAAGGTTATTGCATATGGAATTGTTATTATGCATATTGATTTTATTTCAGGTAATACATGAGCTGTATTCATTCTGTTTGAATATTGAATGAATTATTATTATTTTGGATATTATTTTATCTACTGAGTCTGTAGTAACAGGCTCCTGCCATGTTTTGGTGGCAGGTGTGACACTAGGAAGATCACAAGGCAAGGGAAGAAAAGGTGAATGTATATTTTTCTTTTGACTTGTGATTATTTGAGAAATTAAATGACTGAATGAGATTGAAGATAAGAAATAATTTTCTGGCGTTCGGGAAAACCGGGACGTCACAATGAGTTCCACACTCCCCTTTATGAACAGCCTTCATGACTTCATGGTCTTCTTCAGGCCTCAAGCACTTGGTGAGGGGCCTAGCATAAGACCTTCTGTAGAGCTCCCCATTGATGAGGACATATTTGGCGCTGTCAAGCTTTAGTTTCTTCGCCCCTTGCCTGTTATCAGGCTGCGTCCCATCTTTCAGGTAATTGAGGATCCTGTCCATCCAGCAAGGCGGATGCTCCTCAAAGTGGATTTCTGTGCATTCGAAACTGGGCCTTTCGAATATTTGAATTCGGCGGAGGTCGGGGAGCCCCACCTTTGCGAGTCGATCTGCCACTTGGTTTTCTTCTCTAGGAATATGCGTCAGGAAGAAATCTTCAAACTGAGAGATTAAGGAGTGGGCTTATTGCAGATATTTTTTCAGAACCTTGTCCTTTATTTTGAATGCTTGATTCACCTGATTGACGACCAATTGAGAGACACTGAATACCTGTATGCACTTCACAGCCATGCTGAGTGCGAAGATTAACCCTGCAATGAGAGCTTCATACTCTGCTTGATTGTTTGTAGCCTTGAATTGAAGTGTCACAGCCTGGTGTAGGGTGGCTCCCATTGGGCTGGTTAGGAGAATCCCAGCCCCCTGGGACTACGATCCAGATGCACCATCGACATGAAGGGACCAGAGGTTTGTTCGATGTCTGACAGGCGGTGGCTCTAAAGTAGAAAGCTCGGCGACAAAATCTGCCAACGCTTGTGCCTTAATTGCTGTCCGTAGGACATACTTGATGTCATACTCGCTCAGCTCAATGGACCATTTGAGCAGCCTTCCCGAGACCTCAGGAGTTTGTAGTATCTTCAGGAGTGGTTGATTAGTGACAACCTGGATAGTGTGAGACTGAAAATATAGGCGTAGCTTTCTCGCCTTCACCAGGAGAGCCAGAGCAAGCTTTTCCAGTGTGGGGTATTGGCTTTCAGCGTCTAGGAGTATGTGGCTGATATAAAAGATTGGATGTTGTACCCTCTTATCCTCGTCCACGAGGACTGTCGAGACTCTGGTGTCAGACACCCCTAACTATAAAGACAAGACTGCCCCTTCCTTTGGTCCCACTAATATCAGGGATGAGGTAAGATACTTCTTCAGCTCTGTGAAAGCGGCTACGCATTCATCGGTCCACTGACCCTCTTATTGTTGCGCAGGCATCGAAAGAATGGCGAACATCGATCCCCGGCTTTTGAGATGAATCTGCCCAGGCTGTTGATCCGTCCTGCCAATTTTTGGATCTCTTTTGCTGTTTTAGGAGAGGGCGTGCTCAGAATCGTTGAGATTTTATCTGGATTAGCCTTTATTCCTCTGGCTGAAACTAGATAGCCCAAAAACTTCCTTGAGGCTGCACCGAAGGTGCACTTGGCAAGATTAAGTTTGAGATTAAACCTTCGAAGGGTATCAAGTGTCTCCCTGAGGTCGCCGAGGTGCCCCTCTAAGGTTTTGCTTTTGACTAGGATGTTGTCGACATAAGCTTCAAGATTTCTCCCCCTTTGGTCCTTGACGACGGCATCAATCATGCGCTGGTAAGTAGCACCAGCATTTTTGAGACCAAAGGGCATGATGTTGTAGCAGTATATGCCAAAGTCAGTGATGAAAGCAGTCTTTTTTCATCTTCTTTAGCCATCCGGATCTGATGGTACCCAGAGAAAGTATTCAGGAAACTCATAACATTGTATCTGAAAATACGATCCACCATCATATCGATGCGTGGGAGGGGGTAAGTGTCTTTGGGGCAGACCTGATTCAATGTGTTGAAGTCTACGCACATCCTCCACTTCCTGTTGGCCTTTTTCATCATGATGACATTGGTGAGCCATTGGGGGTATTGAACTTCTCTGATGTAACCTGCTCCAAATAGTTTGTTGACTTCTTCTTTGATAGTGTCCTGCCTCTCCCCTGCCATCACCCTCTTCTTCTGCTTTGTAGGAGAGGCAGTCTCAAATATGTTTAGATGGTGCTCGTAGATAGCCCTGTCAACGCCTAAAACATCTTCAGGAGATCATGCGAAGACGTTAATATAATCAGAAAGCATGGCAGTGATTTCCGCCTGCTGTTTATCATTCATAGATGAGGATAAGTTTACAACTTTAGAAGAGTCTCCCCCCTTTAAGGTTACATTGATGACCCCTTCCTGTGGTACAACGGGTTGAGATTCCCTGGGATCCAACTGATCGACTACGAGCTGTGCGGCGATCTGGAAACACCGAGTAGCCTGCCTGACATCTCCTCTGATGGTGACAACGCCGCTGAGGGTTGGGAACTTCGCGCAGAGGTGAGGCGTGGAGATCACCATTCAAAAGGAATTGAGTGTTGACCTTCCAAGGATAGCGTTGTAGCCTAACTTAGCTCTGATGACAACGAAGTTCACCATGTTCATGGCGTAGCAGTTGTCGTCGCTGAAGGAGACGGGCAAGGCAATGAATCCCAGAGGTTGAACCCTCTCCCCGGAGAAATTGAGTAAGGTGATTCCAGCATGGAGGAGGTTTACCTCCTTGAGCCCCATCTGGAGGAAAGCAGATTCGAACAGGATGTTGGTGGCACTCCCAGAGTCGAGGAGCACTCGTCGAACATCAAAATCAGCTATGCGGGTGATAACCACGATCGGATCGTTGTGTAGGTTGCCCTAATGGGGGAGATCTTCTTGGCAGAAGGTAAGCGAAATGGATGAAGAATGTTGCTGAGAAATGTCGTCGATCTCAATCTCTTGAAGGCGAGCAATGGCAGGATCCATGCTAAAGATGACGTTGATCGTCCTAGCGGCAGGGGGTAAGGACGCCCTAGTTGGCTGGGGCCTGGAGACAGTAGGGCTTTATCAGGAGCCCCAATAACTTCGGGGGCCTTCCCTTTTTGGGCAGCAGTGAATGTCAGTGCCATCTGTATGAACTCCTCGAGCTTGCCCTGATCCGCCAGTTTGTCAAGCAGAGCCTTGAGGCCTCGGCACTTGTGAAGCTTGTGCCCGTAGTTCCCGTGGAACTCACAATAATTGTCGGGATCTACTCCGACTGGAGGCGTTGGCTTGGGTCCGGCAGGTCGGACCCAACCTTGTTTGACAGCCGCCGCATAAACTTCAGGAAGCGACTGGGAGAAAAAATGTTTCTGGTGCTGGACGTGTCGTGGCTTTCCCTCATCTCGACCACGACTTTTGGCCATATGTAGCTTCGTGATCGGGGGTTCATCACCCCGATGTTTTCTCTTTCTCTTCTCCTACTTGGCTCCGAAAACATCAGGGGGAGAGGATTCAGCATCCTCGAGGAGCATGAATTGGCTAGCTCTGGCCACCAACTCTGGGTAGCTCCGAGGTTTGGCTAGCTACAGAGATTTAAATAGATCTCCCATCTCGAGTCCCCTCCGAAAATTGTGCATGGCCACTGCAGGGTCGACATCTTCAACTTCTGCCGCAGCGGCAAAGAAGCGGTTGGTGTAATCTCGGAGGCTTTCCCTCTCTCCTTGCTTAATGTTGGCGAGCACCATGTCGGAAACGACCATTCGGGTTTGACCGATGAAATGGGCGATCAGCTCCCATTTCAGGTGTTCATAGGAGGAAATGTGATCCCTGGGGAGCTTGATGAACCAGCTAAATGCCGCCCCCTTCAGGGTGTTCGCTAGGAGGTGGCACTTGGTAGCCTCATCTGGCTGGCAATAACGGACCGTTGCCTCAAACCCTTGTATGTGCTCACGAGGGTCGGTCGCGCCCCTGTTGGCCTCAAGCCTGGGCGGCCTGAAGTCTTCTAGGATTGGGGCCAGCCGGATGACGTCAGTAAAAGGAGCATTGCCATCCATTGGTCCAAAGAAGGGGTCAGGACCATGATAAGGGGTCTGAACGCCTGGAAAGACCCCCTCTTCCGGCAAGGAAAGGAGGGAAGGCAGGTGGAAGGAAAGCAGGCCGTGGTAGAGGGTGAGGTGGAAGAGGATTCTGGTGAACCTCCTAGAGGTGAAAGGGACGTCTGGGCAGTTGAGAAGAGCCAGACATCTGAATAGAAGGCATTGCGACTGGAAGCACGGGAGCAAGAGCCTCAGCAGCCGGAGGAGGTGGTACAGGGGCCGTCGCTACCGGCGGAAGAGGTTCTCGGGCCGCCGCAACTGGTGGAAGAGGTGTAGGAGCCGCCGCGACCGGCAGAAGAGGAGCAGGCGTTGCCGCTACCGGCGGGAGGGGAAGTACTGTGCACACTGGTTGAGTCTGCCTGAGAATCACGGCATGTTTGGCTGTGAGGCCAGTGACCAGGTCAGTGAGATTCGCGAGCATCCCTTGAAGTTCTGAGACACGGGTACCCCTAGAGGAGGAAGCAGATTCGGTGTGACACCGAGAAGTTGAGGTCGAAGCCCTGTCGTCCGGCGTCCGAACGGAAGGTTCTCCCGCATGTGCACTGCGAGCAGCGGAGTTGGTTCGACGCGTCCTTGCCACCATCTTCCCAGAGTCTCAATGAAAGCACCAAAAGATGTTGACGTAGGATGTAGGGGATCCTAAGGAACACCAAAAAAAGAGAGAGAGAGAGTCCTGAGAGACGGCAGCACGCAAAGGGATAAGCTTGATGGTTGAGGCTTAAGGGAGAGAGAGAGTTCAGGGCATCCAGAACAGCATACAAAGATTTAAGGTGGTTCAGGGAGGAAATCCCCTACATCCACCGAGCGGTCAGCGAAGAAGTTTCACTAATGAAAAAAGGTAGCTGTGATAATACAAAGAGCTTACAAGAGGAAAAGAGAGGAAGAAGGAGAAATAGAGAGCTTTTCTTGTTCTCCAGCTCCTATTTTACAAGAGGTGATAGAAGAGGGATTCTGCTCTTCTTGGGTGCTTGATGTCGGTGTTGGATCCTCGATCCTTTTGCTTGAAGACTGTTCAGAGGTATTTGTAGGCGATGGATTGCATAGTTTTGTCCTGATTTTCCGGGGAAAAGGAGGTGAACAAGCTCTAAGCCCACGCCGCTTGTCAGCTGCCGGAGGGACCAAAAGCCGCAAAAGAAGGATGCTAACTTTTAATATTGGTACTATTTCTGAGGATTCGTGATGGCTGAAGCACGCAGACCCTTGATTTGCGTGTCTTGGAAAGAAGGCCTTGTACAGGGAACGACGCGGTCGGGCCAAGCTGATTGTGACAGGCACTACTTTATAATATCATCATCGACATTATCAGGGATGGTCCTAACTCGTCATGGACGAGACTTGATTGACCCCTCGTGTCCGAGGTTTGATTGAACCCTCGTGTCCGAGGTTTTATCGGGGTTTGAAACTTGTGAGAATAGATAGATGGATTAGTTAGTAAATAAAAGCTAAATGCCAGTTAGGCGTCACGTGTACGGCAGGGATGCAGCACTGGAACCACGTGTTAATAATATGTAATCCAAGACTAGCCAAATTTTTTTGTCACGGGCAAAAATCAGATAATCTCTTTTAAATTAGTTTATGAATATAATTTGATTGAGAGAATAATATAAATTAAAGTATGAAAGATCTGAGTGTCAACTCTGGAGCCATGATGCTTGAATTATTATTGCCTAATGTTTTAATGATCATCTGTCCGTAAAGATTAATTTTAATAAAATTAAAATTAAAATTAAGTAAAAATATTTTTATTAAAAATTATAAATATTGTGAGATAAAATTAATTATTATATTAAAATGTTTAAGAGATATAATATAAATTAATTAATAAAAAGTAAAATAAAATTAATATTTTATTTTGAATTATATATATGATATGAAATGTAATTAATTTTTAATATTAAATTTTATGAATAATGTGATATTTTTTTTTAAATTAAACAGATTAATTTTAAGCAGCTTAAACAAATGTAAACAAATAGAAGGGTTATTGCGCACAAGATTTGTTTATCATATTTTTTATTTTATAATATATAAGTATAAAATTGAGAAAACAAATTAAATGCATGTATCAAATGAGAAAAATATGTAACACGTGACTAGTGTAAGATCCTAATAATTTCAATATATAGTAGTAGAATTATATTAGAATAAAATTTCAATATTATGCGACTAGCATAGGTGTGTATTATATTTGAATATAATTTCGATGTCATATGCAATACATAATTTCATAATCATATTTAAATATAATTTCAGTATTACTCACAATACATATGCAGAAATTGAATTCAAATACAACTGAATACAATTTTGGTGTGGAGTGATTAACATGTGCGTGTATCGTACTCGAATATAATTTTGATGTCATATGTAATGCACAGTTTCAAAAAAAATTTTAATACATTGTTTGCACCACACATAATACATAGTACTAGAATTATATTAGAATATAATTTCGATGATTAACATCTGTGTATTGTATTCGAATATAATTTTAATGTCATGCGCAATGAATAGTTTCAAAATCGTATTTGAATATAGTTTTAATTCATGCAATACATAGCACCAAAATTGTGTTTGAATACAATTTCAATGTTACGCGATTAACACATGTGAATTGTATTTGAATATAATTTTAATGATATATACAATGAACAATTTTGGAATCCTATTTGAATATGATTTCATGATTCGACATATATAATACCATAATCGTATTCAAATATGCTTTTATTTAGATAACAATGCTTTAGTATAGCTTTCTTATACATTTGAACTCATATACAAATGGGATTTTATTTAAGCTATGAAATTGTACTATAATACGATATTATTTTCCAATAGTTTTTTCGAGCAATATTTGTCAACAAAAGGGGCATTAACAATAAGTCGATGAAGCTCCAGCGAACCTAACTTACTATATATTATCGTGTGATTATTCCTGCCCAAATAGTAAATATATAAGTGGTGTATGAAAGAATTAGCCTTTCAATAATATGATGAGTATACAATAATTTATGATGATATGTTGGTTTCTTGGTTTTTCAAAATCACATAATTGTTTAAGAATTTTACCATGGTCATATAAGAAGAATTTAAATGCTTAATTTTAAATAGAAAAATTAAATTTTGGACTTCCCAGAATTTAAATATCATAATCTAAATTTTTCTATTTCAGATTATCTCAGTAGTTAAGAGGTGTGGAAATTTAACCATTATTTTTCTTAGTTATATTTTTTTAATTTTTTTTTCCTAGTTATAGTTAACCCAACTTAAGACAAGCACTCGTTAAATCTAAATTCTTAAATCGTAAAATTAAATTATAGACTTAAAATTAAACTTTTAATTAACTATAAATACCAAATCTTAAATTTAAAATTATGATATCTGGTTAAATTTTATGTTATGGATCAAATTAGTCAATTATATTTAAAATTTGTAAAAAAATATAAATCTCTTAACAAAGAAACTAATAAAAAATGATTATATTTAATATCAAAAAATTAATTTTATTTTTTATTTAACATAATTTAATAAGATAAAAATTATATGCGCCACACTAAAACTTAATTATTGTACATAGTTTAGACCTAAATTTTTAATATTATATATTAAATATAAAAATCATATAATGCAACTTATATATAACTTATGTTACAAAATTATGACTTATAAATTGACTAGTTGTGATTTAGAACTTTAATATGCTAGATTATTTAGTAGATTAATTATAATGTTGAATTATCCAATGAATTAATATAATTAATCCACTAAAAAATCTAATTTATTAAAATTTTAAATTATAATGAATTAATTTATGAGTCAGTGTAGCAAAATTCACATATAAAATAGTTTAATTTTAATAGTATGTATATATGCAATTTTTTAAATAAAAAACACAATTTTATTAATTTTACATTAAAATAATTATATTTCATCTCTTTTGAAAATCCGCAGAAACCCACCGTACAGGAAACAACAACTTCGACGTCCTTCAAAGTTTTTTTTTTTTTTGGACACGAGATGTGCTTCGAAGTTCAAGCAAAAGAAGAGAAGCAAGATGGAGAGACAGCGAACAGCAGACTAAATACGCAGCATTCGCCGTAGATCATCGCCCCCGGCGGCCGCTGCCTCGGCAATGCGCGATCCGGCGGCGGCTCCTCCGCGACATCCGGAGGCCTTGGGCCTCGTGAGCGTGAACCTCGGGACCGGTAGACTACTCGGTGGAGGCGATTCTATCAGCGACTCCTCCACCGCAGCGCCGATCGATTTCCTCTCTCCGTCATCCTTCACCACCGTCGGCGTTAGCGACGGCTCAGACACTGGCGCCCGCGATGTCTCCATCTGCGCATCCTTCTTCCTCGCCGCAGCGGAGGCCTTTGCCTTCCGCCGCCTGGATCTAACGGCCTTTGACGGCGCCGAAGCCGCTGTCACGGCGGGCATCCGGTTGCGCGCAATGGGAAGCGTGGATGATCTGGGCAAGGGGAGGAGAGGGGGCTGATGGAGCGGGAAAGGAGAAGAGTAGGTCGCAGGACGGGACGAGAAACCTCCGGATCTCAATCTGAGGAAAAGCTGGCTCAGAGCATCGATCGAAAGGGGCGGAGAAGTCGATGGGGAAGGGGGAGGCGAATTCGGAGAACGGAACAGCAGCCTGCCGTAGCTGCTACTGCTGTAGTTAACAACGGCATCGCTCCTCCTAGGGTTCATCGAAGATCGCTCAAGAACAACCCCATCAGCCATTAGAGCAGCCCAGAGATCTCAAATCTTCTTGTTGAAAATGGAAAATCGCATGAAATTCTCGAAATCGAACACAGATCTTAAGATAAAATTGCAGATCTGTGAAATCAAAGGAAGAAGAAAGTAATCCGAAGAATAAAAAAGAAATCAAACTCGATCTTCGATTTCCTTACAGAGGAAGCAAATCAGAGGGAAACAAACACACAAAATTCGACTTCCCCTCATCTCCCGAATCGGGTGTGGCGATTTTGAGGAGGATGGCCTTTTATAGAGAAATTCCGGGTTGGCAGCAAACTTTTCCGAAGGTTTTTGCAAATAGAAAATTACTTTTGCCAATAAAGAATTTGTGTGGGTTGATTCGTAAATTAGACGAGAACGTTCTGCAGGGCGACTGCTCCTCGCCCGTGGCTGAACAGTACGGCAGGGCGGCAACCGCCAAATTGATTTACACCGTTCGATTATAACCGCTCCACAATATCGGACCGTTGGATTGATTCTCGGGCTTCCTCGAAGTGGGACACGCGGAAAGTGACGCGCCGTCCTTCTTTATTTTTTATTTGGTAAAATATCATTCAATTTTCTAAAATTAAAATCTTATTTTACATGATTTTATAAATTTGAATTAATCCCCCGTTTGATTGACCCATTCAAGCGATTTCAAGCGGGGTAAAGTGGATTTAAAAAAATTATTTAACCAAACGGAGGAGATTCATTTCGTAAAAGTGAAACCGTTTTAAGAGCGTGAAACGGCTTCGAGGCCACGAATCCGAAACCACCGTAAACGTGGTTTCAGAATCGCGATTGCTTCTTTTTCCGTCTACAACTGCTACTTTCTTTCCTTGCTGCACATCGCACCTTCAGCTGAATCTTTCTCCTCTCTTTCTCGCGTGGTCGTGAGAGAATCCGTTCTTCTCGTGAGCAAGTTCTTTCTTCCTCCCGTTGTTCAACACTCTCCTCATCTTTCAGTTTGTGCTTCTTCCCCGTTCTGCCGAGTTGTTGAGCAGTGGAGGAGAATCAAAAAAAATTGACAGCGCCTCCAAGGCTCAGAGCTGATCCACGCTGACTTCTTCATATCCACAATCCTCAGCGTGTTCGCTGCTCGAGGTACCTTCTTTGCTCCTCAGCATAGTTTCCGCCCCTTCTTCATCATCTCTGCTCCTTCCCCTTCTCCAGCCCTAACTCTGTTTCAGCCCTAATTTGACAGCGCTTCAAGACTCAAGCCATTTTAAGGTTGTTTTAATAGTTTTTTTTTTTTTTGTTCATTAGGGCTTGAAGCTCCATCAGCACATAGATAGCTGGTATGACCACCTTGTGGTAAAGGTTAATCAAAGACGAAAAGTAAATATCTCCTCTGTTTTTTATCTCTATATTATTATCAATTAACCTGATGAAAACATCGTGGTAGTTGGAGTTTTAGTTAATTTGTTTTTTCTTAAATAGGCAAGGTTCATATGTTCAACTCTTACTACATTTTAATATCAATGATGGGAACAGGGAAATTAAAGTTTTTTGCAAGGTCTTTTTTTTTTTTGGAAAGGTGGGAACTTAAAAATTTTGTTTTATGGCAATGGCATCAATTCTGAATAGGAAAAATAGGACACCGAAAGATTAACATACCAGTAAAGTATTGAAGGCTTGTCCGCCCTCCAACTAATTGAGCGCTTTCCTTGGCGCACACTGTTGAAAGCAATAGGTTTATCTTCAGCAAGAGGTAAGTCACATATTTCTCTAACGAACTCCCCACCAGATGTCCATAAATCAACTTTCTTAGGAAACCTTCCCCAAAATACAATGAAAGAATAGGGCCGGTGGATAGAAGTCACTAATAGGTACTTCCCATGTGGTGATGGATCTATAGACGTATACACAGCAGGAGGTCCAATTGGCCTCACCTTCCCATCCAGAGAAGCCAACACCAACTGTGCACTAGCATAGTAGTTAAACAAATCTTGGTCATATTCGTCCTTCAACAAATCAGCTTTCTTAAATAGTTGTTACTACATTTTAAAACGCTCAAGGGGCACGTCGAGTTGATATATTCTTGTTCAAATTTAACAACTAATTTAGAAGTTGAGTTATTCTCATTGGGCAAATATTTTCTCTAATTTTATTACGTGTTTTAATTTTTATGGATGGAAGCTAAATGATTTAATTGTGTTTACTGTCATCTATAACAGTGTTCTCATCAAAAATAGCAGAGAAATTGCAGCCTCAGAGGTATATAGATGTCAATAATATTATTAATCAACCTGCCATGATAGAAGTTAAAGTTCCAAGTGGAGAAGTTGGAAAAAGATCAAATAAGTTTAGTGAAAATGAAGTTAAGCAACTATGCATTATAATGTAAGATTTTCATGTTAAAGGTTGTGTTCAATATGGAAAACCAGTTGCACGAGCATGGCCTGAGATTTATATACAGTGGCTAAAATATGCTGAAGGGCCAACAACTGAGATACAGTTAAGAACACTTTGAAAAAATACAAAAACTCGTTATAGAAAATTTAAAGAACTAAAGGAAAAGAGTGGTTGGGGATGGATAGAAGAAACAGGGACTCCTGTTGGCACCGATGAGTTATGGGATGAACTAATTACGGTATGTATATATTAAGCATTTTCATATTTCATAAATAATTATGATAATTTCTTTAACAAATTTAATTTGAATCTTATTTTTACAGAACAATTCAGATTGGAGCAAATTTAAGGACAAATCATTTTCTGTATATAATATTGTTGACCCAATATTGGATAGAACACATGCTAAGGGTGATTACTTTCGTTCATCAATGGTATCCCAGCCAGAACTTCCTTCTACTTGTTCTCAAGTATTAGAAGATATCGAGGATGATGAAGTTAATGATAAAGAGGGTGGTGCTACACATGAAGCATTTACATTTACGGATTTGGAACCATTTACAAATTATGTATTAAATTCTACTATGACCTTAGGTTCAGCTGAAGGACCCATCCAAGATGAGCTTCATGGTTCACATACTGTACCCTTGACATCTAATGTAGCAAAACGGAGATTAGAGATTGGTAGCACAATTATTAAAAAAAGGGGAAAGAGAATTAATCAAGCTGATATCCAGGAGTTGATTGAAATAGAGAAAGAAAAAAGTCAACTGGGACGAGAAATATTAAATAGAAAGGGTAACAGATGGACAATAAACGATTGCATTTGTAAGATTAAACAGATAACTAATCTTTCTGAAAGAGCGGGTCTAGCTATAATGCAACATATTGAGTCAAATGGAGATCGTAAAGCAGTTTTTATGAATACTGAAGGGTCTATGTTGTGACTTTGGATTGAGAATGTTGTGAAAATGAACCCACCATGGGATGTCGACACAATATGGAATGGACCACCACCTTTCTAGATTTGATGTTTAGACAAAAATATGTTAAATTATTTTTCTCATATTTCTGCAAAACTTTAATTTTCATTTATATTATTTTATTATTGGTAACAAAATTATGATGTTAATGTATCTGTTTGTGAATACAAAATGATTAGTCCAGAATATCTACTTCTGTTATGTTCTTTCATTATTTTTTTTTGAGGTTATTAACAAATATTTAAAGATGATTTGGTGAAAATTTATTCTTTAATGTTATACTTATTTGCATTGTGCTAGATGGAACCATCTTCTCCTGACTCTGTGGATACAATTGAGTTTTATCAAATAATTATTGAAGACACATTAACTTCTAAGACAGTATTAGCTCTAGATGATAAGTGTTCACAGAGTACAAGAATATCTAGACCAATGTTTACTCGATATTTATCAGGTACCGAATATATATATGAAATTTTGAATGGTCATCCAGACAGAGCATACTGGATGTTTAGAATGGCAACGCCAGCATTTACTGGATTAATGTCCTGTTTGGTATCTCATAATCTATTACAAGATTCCAAATATGTTACTGCTGCTGAACAACTTGGAATATTCTTGCGAATTATAAGCCAAGCAACCTCAATTCGTGAAGGAGCAGAATTTTATCAACACTCAGTTGAAACTATTAGTCATTATTTTCGAATTGTTTTAAAGGCAATATGCTCAACTGCCGATAAATTTATTATGTTACCTACACAAGCACCCTTAGTATGTGAACATATCAAGGGGAATTCAAACTTTTATCCATTCTTTAAGGTATTAATTTTCCAAATTATGTATAGTTTTGGATATTCAAATTTATTTTTTCTATAAAATTTGAATACATTTATAAATTTTTTAATATTAAATAATATGTGTAGGATTGCATAGGTGCTATTGATGGTACTCACATTCATGTTATTGTACTTAAAGAAGATGTACGTCGATACTATAATAGGAAGGGATACACATCTCAAAATGTGATGGCTGCCGTGAATTTTGATAGACAATTTGTTTATATTGGCACTGGATGGGAGGGTTCAGCAGCAGATATGAGAATTTTGAGGTGCGCATGTGAGAGAGGCGGTTTCACTGTACCTGATGGTAAGTTGATTATTTAATAATGTTAAGAAATATTTATGTACACATATGTATTTGACTGATACAATGGCTAAAATTTTTGCTTATTTGAAATAGGCAAATATTATTTGGTTGACAGCGGCTATGCGAACACACAGAAATTTATCTCTCCATATAGAGGATTAAAATATCATCTAGGTGAATTTGGACCCAAAGCTCATAGGAATTATACTGGACCTGAAGAAATGTTTAACCATCGGCATGCCCAACTAAGAAATACAGTCGAGCGGACATTTGGTATTTGGAAAAAGCGCTTTCCTATACTTAAAAATATGAAATCATTTTCTTTTGATGTACAAGTAGATATAGTTATGGCATGTGCCATCATACATAACTATATAGCACAATTTCATTTGACCGATGCGTATTTGCATGTTGATGTTGATTCTGAAGAAGAAGCTTGTGGGATTACTCAAAGTGTTGATGATAACCTATTTGAAGAAATGATAAGTGTTGGAGACTCAAACAAGGGAGCATTGCTAAGAACACAAATAAAAAATGAAATGTGGTTGATGCGGGTAACTACTTTAAATTTGTAAGCCTTTCTATAAAATTGCACAAAAGATTTTAAATTTAACACATAATGTTTGTCATTTGCAGGGTTCTCGACATAGAAGACAATCTTGAAATATATAGGATTTGCTATATCTGCTGTCACTTTTAAATATATAGAATCTGCAATATCTGTTTGGGGATTCCTTATTAGATTTTAAATTTATGATCTGTTTCAGATTTGAATATATATGCCGAAATGTTTGTCATTTGCTTGTATTAAGAATCTGTATTTCTTTTTTGTTATATGAGTTGTGAGATTTTTATATAATAGGTTTTTTTTTAATTATACCTGCAATTACCTTCTATTCAACTTTTCACTTTGATTGCATTGGACATTTCTCTTGATATTATGTGAATTTCAACTTTGGCTTTTCAATTATGTAATTTAAAATATTATTTTGCTGTAACTGTTTATGTAATAGGGATTAAAGACCACTGATCCTTAATCAGAGCAACGTGATCTTCAGCAAGGATTTTGCAGCTTTATGTAGTACTTGATAATATTAAAACTTCAATCTCTGTCTGTATCTTTTTTTTCAAGGAGAACCTCAAGGTCAGCCTCCATGTCCTCTTCCTCCAAATTACCTGCTTTCTCCTTCAACTCGATGGCTTTTTCCTTGCTATCTCTTAGCTTCAGCATCGTCTTTTCACAATTCCCATCCAACGACAACTACTTGTTAAACAGAGCAATTTGATCTTCAGCAATGATTTCCCGGTTTTTTGTAACTCTTGATAATATAAAAAACTCTATCACTGTTTCCATCTTATTTTCAAGGAGAAACTCAATCTCAGCCTCCATGACATAGGGTTTAAAATTTTCTTTCATCTCTGATATGTGAATTTAAAATATTATTTTGCTGGAACTGCTAATGTAATAGGGTTTCAATAAAATTGTTGACATTAATCAAATTAACCATTGTTCAAATTTAGGGCCTAGGGCTGATGAAGGGCCGGTAATTTTGCTGCCAAATTCATCACTAGTTCGATTTTATTAGAGTACATAAAATTTATCAGAGTACATAAAATTTTGTTCTAAATTGAATGCTCTAGATTCAAAAATTAATCGTAACTTTTAGTTCTTGAATGCAGTATACAATTTAGAGCTAAAATCAAATATACAGTCTAGAGCTGGAATCAAAACTGTATTCATTTACTAAACTAAATGCATGATTCCATAATTCAGTTCAGAATTTAGAACTTTAATTAGGATTTTGAGATTATAATGCCATACATTAAACGTCTTCAAAATGTATCTCATAATGCAGTATTAATTAATTAAAAATATATTTCTGAACTCAAAATGTATCACAGAGTTGAAACTTCTTTGAAAATTAGTATCATATGAATTACAAAACACGTCTATGGATTCTGGCAAAAATCACAAGCGAAAAAGTAATTACAAACAATAAATTATAATAAGTTTTTATTGTCATGTTCAAGAGTTTACAATAATTCTTGTCTTTTTAGAAGATAGAAAGTCATTTACTAAGCCATTGTTGTTTATTAAATATATAAACTCTTATTTTTTATTTACTTTTATTAAAAATTTGATATATTTTTATTATTTTTGGGATTTTATTGTGAGATGAAGTGATTTCTAAATTAATATTCATCCAAACAGAAATAAATTGAAGTAGATTTAAAATTAGTTTCAAGCTGTTTTTAATCCAAACAGAATTTATATTTGAAACCGCTTCACTTATCTAAAGCCACTTCAAACTTCAAATCCGATTCTATTTATTTTGGAGCCGAATCCACTATCAAACGGAGCCTAAAATGGTGAATTCCACACATAAAATGGTGAATTTAGCTGATATTTTATTAATATAAAAATTCAAGTGAAAAAATTTATATATCTTCAAGACTTTATAAAAAATAATTCATATCTGAGAGATTCATCAAAAAATAATTTAAATTTATAAATTTTTGTGAAACAAAAAATAATATTTCTCTATAATTCCATCTTACTATTTACTTTTCAAAAATAATAATAATGTTCAATTTCTTTCTCTATTTTTTTAGTATTATTCTCTTTTTAAAGTTAATAATAAAATTACGGAAATAATTTTCATCTTGTATGTGACTTAACAATCGGAATTGAATGTCTTTTTAAATTGCTAAGCTGACGTGACAGATACTATTCAGGGTTGTTTTTCATTTTTTTTATAATATTTTTCAATTTTTACACTTACATCAATTTGTATAAAAGATGATCACATTTAGATCATTGAGGTTGACCATATATTCAATGCACGTTCACAAAATTGAAAATACTCAGAAATTGTGATTAATTGGTTGCTTGATAGCTAAATTTGACGAAATTCACTAAAAAATACCAATGTGAAATAATTTTTTATTGATAGGCACCCAAATAAAATATATTAAATTTAATGAACCATAGTGAAATAAGAGGCTTCAAATTAAGTTTTATATGTAGTTATCCTTTCACATTATATTTGTGTAATATCATTAATTTGGTATCTGAAATGCATAATGCATTATAGTTTATTAATCCTTTCATTAAAGTTCATATTAGTTGAACCTCTGCTTATTTAAATTCATACTTTGAACACAACATTTTAGATTTGTGCTATATTTTATGTAATTCTGCATTACATTGTTGTCGAAATCGTACGAAAAAAAATATTTGTGTAAAGGAGATTCTTGTAGGCTCTCAATTAAAAGAATTTATATTTTCAAAATCTTTTGTGTTTTTGATTGTTTGAGAATATCTAATTTTGTTAAAGATGTGTCATTAATTTATCAGAATGTTAGAAATAATAATCTTATTTAATGAAATTACATATTAATTAAATATATATTTTCTATTGTTTATATGTGATAATTTAGGTGATAAATAATGATAAGGCCTGTAAATTTGTGATTAATTATTTGAGTTATTAAGCTTAAACACATTTCTACATTGTGTTAGTAGGCATGAGCTTTCTAATATTTAAGAATCGTGTATATGAATTTACTTGTCATTTACGATAGATTCAGTTAACTACAATACAATTCAGTATAAATAGATTGAGATCCTTAATTTAAACCCTAATTGAATCTAATATTTTCTCCTGTTTATTCGTCATATCTCATCGATAAGGATTATGGAATCTGATTTTTCTCTATGAAAGGATTTTAGAAACTGAAGATCTCGATCTCTCTAAATTCTTTGTTTACTCTGCAGCTAATGACTTTTGATTTAAATTTCTTACCTTTATTTGATTTTCTTTTTGTCACTGAGAATTTAGATGAAATTATAAGATCTTATTTAGGAAAAAATCGCATCAATAATAAAATTTAATGAAGAATTTTTAAGAGGATTACATAAGTAAGAGTACACAGTTATTAAAATGCAGAGTGAGAAGTCGAATGAGACGTCATGATGTTCTTCTAATTTATTGAGGATGGAGCTTGTTTAAATATCAAGAGATTTTAAATTTAAATTATATTATCTATCATAATTTTTAAATAAAATAGAAGAAATTGTATTGTCGACGAGTAATTTGAAATTAAGGATCTGTTTGATGCGATGACTAAAATTAGGACCAAAATGGTACTAACTTAAAAATAATAATAATAATAATAATTATAAATAAAATTTTTTAATCATTCTACATAAATTTTAATATAAAAAAATATTATTTTACTTCATATATTTAATAATTTTCAATAAAAATATTAACTTTATTTCACATCCTAGATCAAAATACTCGATTCAAATATTTTGGTTTAGAATGTGAAATAAAAATGATATTTTTATTAAAAATTATTGAGTATGTGAAGTAAAATAATATTTTTTAAATTAAAATTTGTATAGAATGTTTTAAAAAAAAATTATTATTATTATTATTATTATTATTATTATTATTATTATTATTATTATTATTATTTACACTAGTACCATTTTGATCTTGATTTTGGTTCTTGCACCAAACAATTCAAATGTAAATTTGTATTTTAGTATTTTTTTAGTTGCTGTAATTACATTTTTCATATTTTTATTTACTAAAATTGAATAATGATATCCTTTAAACTAGAAATCAATATTATCTGCAAATTTCAGAATGGTATGTTTGTTTGTAAGGTTAAATTTAAGAAGGTTAAAATTAAATTTGGATGGAGATATTTTTTTATTGAAAGTTGTGAATGATGTGAAATAAAGTTAGTTATTATGTTGGAATATGTAAGGAATGTGATATAAATTTAGTTATTATGTTGGAATATGTGAGGGATGTGATATAAGTTAGTTATTATTTTAGTAATATGTGTAGGAGTGAAATAAATTTAATTTTTAATATTAAATTTTATGTGTGATGTGATATGCCTGGTTAAAAATTAAACCAGGTTAATTTTAAACTCCTAGACAAACAGGGCCTAATATTAGAGTTCACTGGAAAAATTTTGTAATTATATACTTAACTTTTAAGTAATTTTATTAAGTACTAGAGTATTATTACTATTAATAGTGACATAATTAAACTCCTTAAGACAGTATTTATGATGCAGAGCCAGATCACCAGCGTCAACGACTGCGTTATAATCTGCGACCTTGAGCGTAGATTATAACAATTTTATCTTGTATATAGTTATCTATTTATCTGCATCTTTTATTGGTTGTTTATTGAGTCAAGCACTATATTTTTATGTCGGTGGGAATGCCCACTTTGTTGTCCTGTAATTATTTTGATCTTATTGGTTAATTTGGGTTAATTAGATTCTGAATTATTTATATCAATTTGAGTTTAAATTAAATTCAAATAATTAAATTAGGTTGGATTTGATCCAATTGAACTTGGGAATACCAGTAGGTTTCAATTGAGAGTCAGTTTGGGTATTTTTGGGTCTATTTGATTCTAAATTGGAATGAGTTCGGTTTCAATTCGAATCAAATTAAAGTCAAGTATTGGTGCTATTAGTAAAGAGCAAAAACGGAAGGACTTGCGTGCAATGTTACATCAAATAAATCCAAGCAGCCTAAATTTGCACGGATTTTCCTCTGATAGCTCTTCGGAAGCTTCATTGGCGACCAAATCTCGCGTCCGCGCCAACCATCCGGCACTCGCGCACGTCGTCGGCTCCTCCGCGGCACTCGCGCACGTCGCCGGTCTTCTCCGCGGCGCTTTCGCAGCACGTCATCGGCCACGTCTCCCACTCCTGCGCTCTTCCTCCGCCGAGTCCAGGTATGCGTTCCGCCCAAGCTTCCCTCTCCTATAAAATGGCCGACGGAGACGATGAAGGGGAGTTGATGAATTTTCTGTGAGCGATTATCCTCAGAGCAGAGATTCGAAGAGATCCGGGCAGGTGGCCAAGGATTTCTCGCCGGCACTGCGGCAGGTGGCTGCGTTCGGCGCTTTCTCCACTGATCAGAGTCGAGCAGGTGGCTGCGGCTTCGTTCAAGGACGTTCCAGAGATCCGGACAGGTGGTCGCGGATTTCGTCGTCGGCACGGCAGCAGGCGGCTGCGTTCGGCGTTCTTCCATTGTTCAAAGTCGGGCAGGTGGCTGCGGCTTTGATCGGGGACAGTTTGGTTTCGTCTGAGGCTACGGCAGGGGGCTGAGGCTTCGACTTTGAGATCCGATTTTCCTTGGTTTGCTTATCTTGCTTCTTTGTTCTCGAGTTTGCTGTGTTTCCCTATTTTCTTTTCCTTTTATGGTGTTGTTTATGTTAAATTTCCCTGCTCAGTATTCTCTATTAATTCCTGTTGGCAATGACTGTCATGTGCTCAAATAGACCGAATTCCTGCTTGTTTTGATCTTATGCCTTTATTTTCATTTAAGCTCTAGTTAATATTGAGTCCCAAGTGTTTGCTATTGAGAGTGAAATTCAAATTTAGCGAAGGTTTTGATATATTAAAATTTTTGGATAAATTATCATGTGTAGAAATTTCAAGGTAAATGTGTATGCGGTAATTCATCTTGAGATTTGAAAGTTTATTATCTTAATTGTATAAGTTTGTTTGAATTTGTTTGGATAGCATTTTAATCATCTTAAATATTTCATGGCGCTTATGTGAAAATGCAAATATTTATATTTAATATAATTTAAAAAAACTTGGTTTAATCTCCTTTCATTTGCATTTAGTCATTTAAATAAATACATATAAGTCTAGGCACTAACTTAATATTGGTAGCGTTAGGTTCGGCTTAAATCGATCCCCGCGCATCAATTTATTATTTATAAATGAAATAAAATCTATCTTGAAGCGAATTTTAATACGATTTTGAAACACATGTTAATGTCAGTTCAGTCGGCTGGCCAATAGGAGTTACTGCATCAACGTGGGTGGGGACCATTGCTAATGTGGAGGCTCTCAATTAGTCGGTTGATCGCTCAGTCGGTTAAATTCAATAATATTTTATTTTAATGGCGAGTTATTTTCATATAATTATTCGAAAAATAAATTAAGCCTTGTTATTGAGTCAAGAATTTCGAGGCAGCAAGATTTCCGTCAATTTTATTTGAGAGAAATACAAAAATATCTCAAACTGTTCATTAAATTACGTAACCAATTTTTTGATCTAATTACTTGTATTTTCATCATTATTTTTGAGAATATTTTGTTTCTTTGATTATAAGATAAATTGCATTCTAGCTCTTACAGCCTGCTAGCCAATAGGGGGTCGCCACGTCAATCAACTGCTGACATGGAGGCCTTTCATTGGCCGGTTGATCATTTAGTCGGTAGTCTCTAATAATTTTTTATTTTGAAGATGATTTATTTCTATATAATTATCCAAAAAACAAAGCCTTTCTATTCAACGAAGAATTTCAAGGCTACAAGCCTGCTGTCAATTTTATTTGAGAGAATTACAAAATTACCTCAAACTTTTCATTAAATAGATCACGAAATTCTGTTCTTAATATCCTAGCTTAAGTCCACTGTTATTTTTGAGAATATTTTGTTTCTTTTATTATAAGAAATATTACTTCCTTGTTCCTGTAATCAGTTAGCCAATAAGAGATCAACATGTTCAGTATCAGGTAAAGTCCAGTGCTGATGTGGAGACTCTCCATTGGCCGATTGATTATTCAGTCGGTTAAATCTAATAATTTTATATTTTGAAGAAAATTTATTTTTATATAATTATTTAAAAGAGGCAAATTTTTTCATTCAACGAAGAATTTCTAGGCGGCAAGTTTGCTCTCAATTTTATTTGAGAGATTTACAAAAACATCTCACCTTTCTCGTTAGATTTTATGATAAAAAATATATAATTTGATTATTTTTAATTAATTTAAATTATTTATATATGTTAAAGAATCGTTACATCATTTTATTTTTATTATTTTTTAAAAATTTATTAAAAATTTTAAAATTAATTTTTCACATCATGATCAAGGCGGATTTGATTGGAGAATTGTTTTTAAATATCAATTTATGAGTTTAATAAGAAATTATATTATTTTAATATAAATGAGGTATAAGATGCAAAATAAAATAGATTTTATAATTAAAATTTATGATAAATATAAAATAAAATTAATTTTTAATATAAAATTATTATAATTTATGATGAATTTAAAATATTAATTTGTGCTTTTTGAGTCTCAGATCATGCAGGCTTTAAAAATTAAAAAAATAAATAAATATTAATATTTTAAAATTTAAAAATTAATAATTATGAATACTTTTATTGTGACGCCCTGGCCGAAGAGTGTGGGGAGTGATCGCTGGGTGATGTACTGAGAGAAAGGAATCACTAAGGCAAAGTGCAGCTCCGAGCGCCTCTTCTAGGCTGAATAATGAGTGATGAAAAAGGCACAGAAATAAATCGTCTTATATCAGAAAAGGAGGGAAATTGACATCTCAATTTTTGTCATCTCTCAACACATTTTGTCATCTGAATAATGAACTGTATAAGTAGATAACGTCATCTAAAATAGTAGAGACGCCTTTGGAGCAAAATTGTGAGGCTAATGATGGAAAATTTTGTAGTTAAGCATGCTTGGGTTAGAGTTGCACTGGGATAGGTGACCTCCTAGGATGCACTCAAGTCACACAAATTTACTAAAGCCAAAGAGGACAATACCTCCATATTAAGAACACGGAATGCCATAAAATAGTATTAGAGCCAACCTCCGGCAGTAGATGTGGTTTTAGGATGAACCAGACGAAAGCTGGTAGGCCTGTAATGCCCGTGGCCGAAGAGAGCGGGGAGTGATCGCCGAGTGATGTCCTAAGAGAAAGGAAACTGAGATAAAGTACGGGCTTGTCTAAAGGAAGGGAGATCCTGAGATGTGATGATTAGATAACGTGATTTCAAATAGTAGAGTCTCCTTTTGGGATAAAATTGTAAAGCTAAAGATGAAAAACTCTGTAGTTAAGCGTGCTTGAACTGGAGTAGTACTGAGATGGGTGATCTCTTAATGATGGAAAACTCGATAGTTAAGTGCGTTTGGGTTGAAATAACTCTGAGATGGGTGACCTCCTAGAAGCACTCGTCACATTAAATGTATAATAATAAAAATTAATAATTATATTTTCTAATTAAGAATAAATTATAGTGTTTTTATTTTACAAAAATTAAATAAAAATTTTAAAAATTTTGAAATCCCACCCCAGCTCGGCCCGGATGCAATTTACCTTTTATTTATTATATTTTTATTAGAAATCCTATTGATGGTGAAGTTAAATCTGATAAATTTTTATCAAAAAAAAAAATCTGATAAATTATATTTTTTATGAATTAGGTAATTCTATTAATAAAACTTTGCCGTTGACAAGATATTAGATGATGCTGCAAATCCCTAGGGATCACATGCAACGGTTGGTTGGTGAGAGCACCGACCTCTTCGGTGCGACGAGCCCGTGTCCACATCCTCCGTAAATCGTGCTTTTTATATAAATACTTTACAAAAAATATTTAATTAAAAATAATAAATTTTTTTTTTATTTTTTCTCACGAGGATAACGACCCTCATCAGTCATAGAAATTATAGTATTAGCAGGGTTTTCGGACCGGACTGGGCGGTTCGACCGGTTCAACCGGGAACCGGCCCAAGGTCCGGTCTGGTTCAACATTAGAACCGAAATCAGCTAAAAATTGAGTTGGACCAATAAAAACCGGGTTGAACCGGGTTGAACCGGTCCAACCGCCAAACCGAACAAACCGGTCAAACCGGAATTATTATTTGAGTTTCTTATTTTATTTTTTTACATTGATATTTGAGCATTAATATTTTAATATTAATATTATATTTTGAATAATAATTTTTTATATAATGGATGTTTAACTGATTTATTAATTTTTTTCATGATTTATTTCGAATTGTTATAAAAGAGAGTATTTTAAATGACAAATTGACAAAAAAAATAATTGTATTCATTTTGTTTTATTTTTCTAATTTTTATACATTTTTTGTGGTAGTAAATTTTTTAAATTAGTTGTATTTTTTTTCAAATTTTTTTTATCATATTTTAAAAATTAGTTTCATTTAGAAAATTTATATTTAATTATGATGTAATTATTAAGTCATCCGGTTGAACCACGGTTCAACCGGTTGAACCGATAAAACCATGAACCAGTCGATTGACCTGTTCGATCTTCGGTCCGATTCTGAAAACCTTGAGTATTAGGTTCACGTTTAGATAGAATATCAAAAAACCTGTAATTATGTGATTGTTGACTGAAATAAGAGTTTTGGTATTCTTTTAAAAGTAATTAATAGTAAATAAAACTAAAACATATTCAAAAATATAAGTCTGTTTAGAATTATTTTTGAGATAATTAACAATATGGCACACTATTTTACTTTATTTATACGTTATTCATTCATTTTTAGTTAATTACGTTATGCACACTCAAAATATTATAAAATCTTACATACACACACTTAAATTAAAACCCAATCAAAATTTATTTGAAAAAAAAATTCGTTAATAAATCATTAAAATTACATTTTTATCTTTAATAGTACATATTTTTTTCTTCCTCGATGTCACATTAAAGCACTGATTGTTCTAAAATCAATTTACGTCGCGGATGTCTCCTTCCTTTGTCACTACCTAAACATCAAAGTTTTAAGATTTTCACTCAAAATATATTTAAACATCCTTAAAATAATATGATGAACGGTTCAAATTTTTTATAATCTAACTATAGTTAGGTCATTGAAAAATTATAATTACTCATTATAATGAAAACAAGTGAAAGCGTGTGTATGTAAGATTTTATAATATTTTGAGTGTGCATAGCGTAATTAACTAAGAATGAATGGGTAATACATAAATAAAGTAAATTGGTGTAATATGTAAGTAATTATCTCTTATTTTTTTATGTCTATTGGTGAGCTAAAGAGTTCACAATATTGAAATAAAAAATTTTGCTGTTAAGACGGTTATTGAAGAAAAAAAAAATAATACTGAATTCTAGAAATTGCTAAGGGGGCGTTTGGTTCAGTGTTATCTCAATATCAATGTTATTTAGATGTCATGTTATCTAAATGTCATTGTCATTCATCAATGGACATTTGTTTGGTTTAATGTTATGATATTAGAAAATATTAATGTTATCCAAATTATTTTTATTTAGTTAGAAGTTATTAATATTATAATGACAAATTGATGGTGTTATCTTGAGATGTCGCCTAATTTGGGGTGACATCTAGATGTCAATGTATAATGGCATTTTTGTAATTAATTATAATGTTATTTAAAGATGTCATTAAACCAAACAATTATTTTCTAAAGATAACATAACATAACATTGAGATAACACTGAACCAAACGTCCTCAAAGAGAAATTGCTGAGCATAAAATGAAATTTTAAATAGAAATCTTTAGTCATTTTTTTAATATTTTAATTAACTTACAAATATGCATTTAATTTACAACATCTAATTAATTTGACTGAATTTCCTTTGCCCAGAAAAAAAAAAATATGGCTGTATTTTCAAAAACGCTGAATAATGGTTGAGAGGTGATTTGAAATAATATAATTTTTTACTTAATTTTAAATTCAAACATATTTTTAATTAAATATCATTGTTAGACTTAAATAAACATCAAAATCAGAAGCAAGACCAGCACAAACTCAACACCATAACAATTAAAGTTAGGAGATATGATTATAAATTTTGCTCGAAACTCAAAAATTAAGTACTAAAAAATTATTCAGTATAATTTGATTCGATTTTTTCCATGGCTTGAAATTTATTTGTGAGAAATGAAATAATCACAATTCAAATACCATTTGATATTTATAATTCTAAAATTTTAAGTACTTTATGTTGTAAAATAAAAAATTATAATCAATCACGTTGCGATGAGAAAGAAAATGTATTTTTTTAAGAAATTGTAAATTAATCACACAAAATATTATGAAAAATTAGTCAATATTTTTATTCTCTAATCATTTAAGTGTCCCATAAAATATAAAAGTAATTTTTATATATTTTATAGTTTGTAAAATATAATTTATCAAGTATAAATGAGTAATATATAACATAACAAATTTGTTATAGCATGCGAGTAATTATTCTAAAAAGATATTGTATTATAATATTGAAACTCTGTTCAAACTCGAATAATTATAACTTAGGTTGATCAAGAGAAGCTGAACTAAAAAAAGTGTGCTCAATAAAACTAATCAAGTCATTTAGATCCTAATAGGAGATGATAATTGAATAAAAATCTTTAACATCACGTGTATGTGCGCGAGCGCACATGCACTCCCTTGCTCGCTCTCTTAGTTGCGTGAAAACTATCCCAAAATAAGGATCTCGGCTAGCACTTGCGGTAACGTTGTTGCATCTTGCTTCATACTTAAAAATTTTGACACCGCAACAACTATGAAAAACCTACAAATTATAAAATATGATCAATGATCTATAATAGCACGTATAAATTATTTAGGGGGCGTTTGGTTCAGTGTTATCTCAATGTTATGTTATGTTATCTTTAAAAATTAATTGTTTGGTTTAATGACATCTTTAAATAACATTATAATTAATTACAAAAATGCCATTACATGATGACATCTAGATGTCACTCCAAATTGGGCGACATCTCAAGATAACACCATCAATTTGTCATTATAATGCCAATAACTTCCAACTAAACAAAAATAATTTAGATAGCATTGATATTTTCTAATATCATAACATTGAACCAAACAAATGTCTATTGATGAATAACAATGACATTTAGATAACATGACATCTAAATAACATTGATATTGAGATAACACTGAACCAAACGCCCCTTAATATATTTGACACTTACTAAGACAATAGTGTTAAAATATAGGGAAAGTGCTACTTAATTTGATTCTCATATGTTTCATTGAGTACACGTCAACGATTATAATTTTTTTTTATAATGAGAGAATGTCAACAATTAATTAGAAGCAAAAGAATAAAAAAAAAACTCACCTTGAGAATCACTACGAGAACGCATTAATACAACTTATCTTACTGTAGCTAGGCTCCTCACAAGGTGATATGATCATGCCATCTGATCACCTGCCACTAGTTCTGTACGAAGAAAAATTGCATTTAACCGCTGTGACGATGTGGTTATTGTTATTAGGATCGATAATAACCATCAAACACTAACAGTGCGGAACCCGGAGAGCCAAAGAGCTGGTTTGCTCGACGAAGAGGCGGAGGAGGAGGAGAGATGAAGTGGCAGAGAAGAGGGAGGAGATGGAAGAAGTAGAAAAGATTGAGGAAAATTAGTTTTCATGAGATTTCATTTTTGATCAATGTGTGTGTCTCCATTTTCTGTGTAGAGATTAGAGGCTGATGACAAAAGAGAGGTGCACCCGGGATCTGAGTCGGGTTTGGCCGGGTTCGTTTATATTGGGTCGAGGGTCAAGGGCCATAGGTTCGATCCAAGTCCCCGAGAAATGCTTAAGAGGTGGGACCTACAAGCTGAAGTGCTCGTTCTTCGCAGATAGATCATTTTTGTGTTTAAATTGACTTGAACTAGCTTGAATCTTAACTGCACTAACTCAAATTTCTAATAAATTGAGAATTTTATTAAAAATAACTGAAATAGTTTTAATTGAATTTTAAATATGACTAAATCATAATCATTGATTTGTCTAACATTTATTCTAACTATTAAATCTTATATTTCATTTACAAAGGTAATAAATAATTATATTATACAAACAAGTTATATTTTTTTTTAGAAAATATTATTTGAGTTAATTTCAATCTGAATTGATTCTATAAGTGACTATAGCTCAAATTTAACTTGATAAAATTATGAGTTATAAATTTGACTCATTGATAGATTAAATAAACTCAACTCAAATTTGATTCAAATTAAATATTAATCTGAACATCGAACCCCTGATTTCAGGTTTAGGTCTATAAAAAAAATGTAATTGATTTTAGTGAAATGTTTGACGAATGACAAAATTTGTTGAGATAATAATATGAGATGATTTTTTTTTTGATGAAAGAATAAAGATGAATTTAAAGGACTCTAGCAATAAAAATTGACACAATGATATAAGATTAAATTATATTGCTTCACCTTACTTCAAAAATGAAGACTATATTTTTCATCAATTCCAAGTTCCTAGGTATCAGAAAGGCATGAAAAAACTATTTTTAACTACTGTGCTTTTCATTGGGCCAATTGATGGAGGCCCATTTTAGGCCCAAGTTTGAGGCCCAGATCTGAGTATAATTCCCAGATCTGATCAACCTTCTTACCAGTTTATGCCTCTAGAGAAGCTATGCATCTCAGATGGACTAAGGCCCAGCTCCATAATATTTTTAATATTTATTTTACATTCATTTTAATTAAAAAATTAATTTTACTCTAAATTTTATATAAATTTTAATATTAAAAATTAATTATATTTCACATCAAATTTATTTTTTAATAAAAAAATTAATTTTATTTATATTCTACAGAAATCGTTGTTAGAGTTTACAAGAGATAATCCTATATAAAACGATTATCAACAAATTGGGGCATTAACTTATAAGTCTCTTACCTTTTTAAAAACATATCTTTGAGTTTGAAGGCCTTAAATCACTTATATATTGAGCTCCATTTGAGCTCTCAAGATATTGCTCACTAAATAAGGGGTACTAAGTCGCAGTTTGACTGCAAGCTTACAATCAAGTTGTTCTTGTGGATTATATTCCCCTGAGTTTTGTTGACTTTATCATTGTTAAGTTAAAAATTTTAGAGTGCACGACTGTCAGCCACTAGGTGGTTGAATGCGCTCTTCATGAGCAAGCACTGATGAGGTTGTCGAGCACGAACCTTCTTTCAAAATTAGCATCAAATTGGATAAAAGAAAATATTCCCTAATATGCTTTAACAAAACGAACGGACCAATCTATTTAACTTGAATGGACAATCTTCTGTAAGGTTGATTTACGACACTTTCAATTGACAAAACTTACCCAATAGGTGAAAGATTTCTGAAAGGTGATCAGGCAATGGTGAACAAATGCAAAAAAATGAAAATCACTAATGGTGAACAAACTATTCAGTAGCCAATCGGAATATCGAGTCATGCCGCGTAAACTCTATACTGTTTTTATTGTCATATTTGTTAGGTTTCTCTCTAAGATAACTGACTATAAGAGGTAATTTAAGGTTTTGAGAATGTCAAAGTGGGATCTCTTATAATCAATGAAGACCCTTGAAGAAACTGCGTACCTATTAGAGGTGGAGTGAATAATGCTTCGATTTTTATTTTACCCTTTGGCACTACAATTTCGCCCACTCTACTTAGTAATTATGATGATAATGTAATTTAAACCTAAAATCTCCTGGTTCTCATGCACTCCTTCCCCACTAGGCTGAAAGAACACCACTGAATATTAGTGCTTCGATTTTGAATCGACAATAATCTGCTCGAACTCAAATGAATGCGTAACATAAACTATATTGTTTATATAAACCAAACATTATCATTCTAAGGAGCTGGTCTTCTAGATGCTGAGGTCCACATAAAACATCAACCAACTTCTAACTAACATGTCTGGTTAATAATCAATCAAACTGAGAGAGGTTGAGTAGTTGCTTTCTAGCTATTTTTTCCATTATTAAACCAACTGCTAAATTTTTAATTTAACTTTGACTTGACTTCTAGTTGAAGAAACAAAAGCATTAATGAAGATATATAGGTAATAAATTTTGAGCCACTTATCAAGTAGGTGAGAGACTGTGGGATGCATATGTTATCGGATTAGGCTAGACCTATTTTTGTTTACGAACGAGTTAGAAAAATATATATATGTTGATCAGAACCCGCTAGCTCGTTTACAAAAATTTTATTCATTGATTTTAGCTTATTTATTAATCGGGTTGAACTGGTGTTGTAGTATTCAATTCACGTCAAATTCAAGTTTAAATCGTGCACAATCCATTAACTAATTTTATCTATAGACTTAAATATAGTTAACATGATAAGATGGCTATAACATAGAAATTGCATAATGTTTGATTAGGTTGATTAACTCTATTTTTTAATATTATTTTTTTAATAAAGTTTATTATTTTTGGTTAATAATGATAATAACAGCTCAATAAAAGGATTATCACATGCATAAACCTGCAGAGAATTACAAGGCCTTGACAGCTAAATATTAGATGTACATAAATATTAATATTAATTTTGGCTAATATATCCCACAAATGATTAGAAGAGCCATAATTACACTAGGTCAATTTACCATTTTTAATTTAAGATTATTTATTTTATTAGGATAGGTTAGAAAAAAAAGTGAGAATCCCAATGAGAAATTAAAATTTTAGTGTTTTGTAAAACTCAAATTAAATTTTTTTAAAATTTAGAATTAATTTATAAAGTTTTTCTGATCTCAAAAGTCTAGATGCAATTTACCTTTATTATATAATTATGATGGCCTAGGAGCAAAATTTATAATTATTAATAAAAATAATGAGATTTATTTTCTCTTTTTTTATTGGGGGACCCACTTGTTCCTCCAATCAAATAAGTGGGCAAAGATAACTACAAAAAGGCCAACTAACCATCTTCTCACTTTTTAGATCTCAACCCCCACATGCTCTTGAACTTTCACCACAAGGATATAGTGGCACAAACTAGTAAGATGAGGATAACTAAGGTAGGATATGGGTAAATTTAGAATAGGTCCTTCTAGTTTAGATATATGTGCAATTAAGTCTAATATATTTTAAAGTTAAGCAAGCAAATTCTTCCTCTTTTGAGAATAAATGTAAATACTACGTTTTGTTGTAGCAGACATTAAACCCAGAGTAAAAAAAAAATTTGTCATCATATCTCTTTTACAGACATGTATTAGGTAAGATCATGGTTCCCTGTCGCCCCAACAGGCCCCAATTAGAGCGTGTCGCGCGTGCGCAGGGGACCTGCGAGTAGTGCCACATCCACAACAACAATAAAATACTGTTTTACATCTTTTTTTATTTTTTTATAATACTTTTTACTTAATTTAAATTCATATAAAAAATTCAACAAAGTGAATATAACACGAAATAAGATCATATAAAATCAAATAAATGCAATATATTTTTGTATATATAAATACAATATATTTTTGACTTTATATAGACCTTAGTTTACTTTATATTCACTAACTTTATACATGAATTTAAATTAATTAAAAAGTATTATAAAAATTTTTCCAAAAAATGAAAAAATAACATGAAACACCAGGAAAATGACATGAAATGACATTTCATTGCTGTTGCGTGCATGGCACTGTACGTGGTGCCCGCGCACAGATGCAACACGCTCTAATTGAGCACTGCAGAGGTGACGGAGCATGCATACCTGAAAGAAATAATGTTTCCTCTTTTAGTTCTCATCAAGAGTAAAAAGAACTTTTTATAAAAAAAAAGTGCCTAATTTTACTTTAAAAAAAAAGAAGGGTCTATTTACATATATTTTGAAACTGGAGTATCTACTTGATCAGCTTGGAAATATGAGGAATTTAACTGCATATATAATTAAGGATAAATTGCACTTGGGCCCTTGAGGTTAAAAAAACATTGCAAATTAGTTTCACCATGTTAAAAAATGTCTATTTGAGTTACTAAGATTAGAAAAATGCAAAAAATTTGACCCATTTGTTATGATTTTACTTTTTTGTTAGTTTTTAATAAATGTAGAGGACCTCTCACTCAAATACATAGAATTTTCAATTGACAATATAAAATGAATAATAGCGTGTGCTACAGAATTGCTCTTTCTCTTTGTGTGGGAGATCTGGTGGGTATTGAAAGCCAGAAATTGTTCTTTGCAATATTCGATGCATAAGCTAATCATAGAGCAATCTTTATTGAATAAGTAAAAGTATGAATGATTTGAATGGAGTCTTCTTCCAGGATAACATCTTGTAGTGCTAACTCTCTTGCCAATTTGATAGTTTGCTTGGCTAGTAATCCTTCTACTGAAGATCTAATACTCTTTTAAGATTCACAATTAAGCCTACGATTAGTTGACCCAAGTAGTTTTAAGTAATAATGCCTATTTTCTATACAATACTTATCTTTATTCATAGCCGCATCAAAGTTGATGACATTTGTTTCAATTTGTTTCTTGTTAGTGCTTTCATACTCCTTTTGCCATTTATTTAGGGGCAGCAGTTTTGTTCAAAAATCCGAACTTGCTTAAAAGTTACTTAAATTTTGCTCAATTGATATCAGCTTGATTCTATTACAACTAAGATTTCATTTAATTGAAGTATATTTTTAAAAAATTTTAAATTTTAAATTTTTTAAAAATAAAAAGAAACTATAAATGTGCGAAACTTCAATCACTTAGATTGATGAAAAGATACGGTTATGTTTGGCGCCTTTAATTGAACTCGATTCAAGTTCATTCTTATAGTTATAAATAGCTACAATCTTTGTAAACAATAAACTTTGGCCTATATTGAAAGTACTAATACTCGTTTAAGATATTGCATAACTATTAATCTCGAAGCCATGTCTTTTTTTATTAAGCTTTCCGCTCTTATGGCTAAAGTCTATTTGTCAAATGAAACTTGTTCTCTCATGAATTATTATTGAAAATCTCTCTATTCTTGAATAAAAGATCCAACATCATTCTAAATCGACATTATAAATATTAATTTATTGCTAGTGTTGCAAGGAGTTTTGAGAAGCTAACACATCCAACCTCAAGCCTTCACAACCATTGGTTCTCCCAACTCCACCACCCTCAAAATGGTAGAATCATGAATAAGGCAATTGATAGCATGTACCTTAGCTCTGTTTTGCTTTAGGACCAAAATCAAGATTAAAATGGTAATAATTTAAATAATAATAATAATAAATATATTTTTTAACCATTTTATACAAATTTTAATATAAAAAATATTATTTTACTTCACATATTTAATAATTTTTAATAAAAATATTAATTTTATTTCACATTTTAGATTAAAATACTCAATTCGAATATTTTGGTCTAGAATGTGAAATAAAATTGATATTTTTATTAAAAATTATTGGGTATGTGAAGTAAAATATTTTTTTTATATGAGAATTTATGTAAAATGATTAAAAATTTTATTTATCATTATTATTGTTATTTTTTAAACTAGTACCATTTTGGTTCTGATTTTAGCCCTCGCGCCAAAAAGGGCCCCTAAGCGGCTGTTTAATTAGGTGTGAGTGATCTCTAGAATGAAGGGCAACTTACTTGTGGATTCAATAATGTATAGTTTTGATAGAGGAGTTGGATAGGGATATTATTCTCATGACACTTACCAAACAACTAGTTGTGTAGCACTAGGCAACTACCTAGAGGCACAAGGTAGGTACACATCCCTTCCCCCACACCTCCTCCCTCCTCCCTCCTCCCTCCTCCCTCCTCCCTCCTCTCCACCTTAAAAAAGAAAAAGTTAGTTAATTCATAAATGAAGTCTTGTGCAACATCAATGGGTGAGGATTTTAAAGGTGAATTGAATGTATTTGAAATCAATTGGTGAGAAATATTTGAAGGCAAAAAGCTGCCCGGCTCCAAATTGTTCGAGAATAGTAGCGTTTAGTTTCACGATCATTTGCTTTAGCTTAGCATTAACTAATTTTATTTAAATTCTCGATGGAAGTGAGAAGGGATATAACTCAATGTAAAAAAGGAAAAATTGCTTTTTCAGATAGAGAGAGAAAGAGAGAGGGAGAGACTATGTCACAGATCAGCTCGAGAAATAAAGAGAAGCGTATACAAATTAGATATCCAGTAATAAGAAGAACGAGAAAGATTGAATAGAGAAAGTCCCATGCATTTGTCGATCTCATATGCGTGCATTTTGGGTATTTCAATCGTTCGTTTAGTCAATACAAATTTTGGGTATGCCAAGCATAGAGTTTTTTACAGGGAAATTAAATTCGGCAGAAAACTAAACGCTATGCCATAATTCATTTCTCTAAGTACGTAGTTGCCTTATGTATAGTTTTTATTATAAGATGTCGCTTGTTCGAATTTAAGTTGGCCATAGAAAATGACTTGATTATAGTTTACTTTTGTGAAGAAGACGACTACTCAGGAATCGCAGTATGAAGTGGGGTTCGTGTGTATCAATGACATTTAATGGTCAAGTGGGGAGTTAGTTGTTTGGAATTGCCAAAGGTACGATTTTTAAAAGTCAATGATTAGAAGCTATGTAAATAAAGTAATTATCAAAAAACTGTCAAAAAGTGGCTTTTCGGCTTCTACTCGGCTTCGTTAAAGTAGCTGGGTCAAGAAGATGTGCTGCTTATTTTTCCATTAACAATGTTCTCAAGGATGTTCTTTTTGGTTGATGGAAGGATTAAAATGCAATGTGATGTGAATTTGAAGAACCTAATGACAAATAGTGAAAACTTTGGGCCTATATGTAATATGGTCCAAATCTCTAGGACCCAATTGCAACTTATTCAAATTTTAATCGACAACTTTTATTTTGGTTAATGTTGCTGCCACCTGTAAATTTCAAATAATTGATAAATTTCATGGATATTAATGAAAGAGTTATGGAGTTTTGCAGATAGATATATTAATTATGTAGCGGATTAAATATCGGCCAGGCCCAGTTTGAGATCTGTGCACACGGATGGGTCCTTATTATAAGAGAACATGATTGGACCGTGCGACAGAGAAAAAACAGCCTTTTGATTAACGTAAGGACTGAATTTCCTTTCATAGTTTTTCTTTTAAAAAATTAAAAAAAAATTACCAACATGCTACACAATTTAATTTTATTTATATTTTACTCATCTATTTTTAATTAATTACGTTATATATACTCAAAATATTATAAAATTTTACATACACATATTTTAATTTATTTCTATTATAATAAGTAATCATAAATTTTCAATAACCTAACTATAGTTAGATTATAAAAAATCTGAGCAGTTCATCGTATTATTTCAAGAATATTTAAATATATTTTAAGTGAAAATCCTAAAATCTTAATGTTTAGGTGACGGCAAAGGAAGGAGACATCCGCGACGTGAATTGATTTTAGGACAAATCAGTGCTTTAGTGTGGTATTAAGGAAGAGAAAAATATGTATCATTAAGAATAAAAATATAATTTTAATGATTTACTAACAGAATATTTTTTTTCAAATAGATTTTGATTAAGTTTTACCTCAAATGTGTATATGTAAGATTTTATAATATTTTGAATGTGCATAGCGTAATTAACTAGGAATGGATGAATAAGTCATAAATAAAACTAAATTGTTTGTCATGTAGGTAATTATCCCAAAAATAAAAGACTTTTTTTTTTAATTGAAAAGAGTTTTTTTTTAAATCAAAAAAGCCTTTTTTTATTTTAAATAAAAAAAACTCGAATGAAATTAGAATTGAAATGACACATATTTTCTAAAGTTTGGCATGAAGCCTAAATTGCATTAAAATTAAAAAAATGTAAATAAGTAGTATAACAAAAAAGTGTAAAACGACCTATCACCTAATAGAATGCTACAAAATGGCTGGATTGAAGGCATTTTATCGTTGTTGCTGATATCATCAAAGCCACTAAAGAAAGTGATCTCTGATGCCATTTGTTTTTTTTCGTACATATTTTGAAACTTTGCAGATTACATAGTATTACATATGTGTACAGAGCTGCAAATAAAATATTCGATTTCATAACTTTTTTTTTGCTTGTTTTAAGAATGTCCCGTAGCCACGACCTTGAGCACCAAACTCACCATACATATCACATGTTAGGAGAATCAAACCTCATATTTCTACCAAAAAATCTAGGCCGATGATTAAGCATTAACTACTTGTACAATAATAATGCCTTAGCTTATCATTAAATATTGAACAAACTATTCTCATGTGCATTTGAACACTGTCCACTCGCATTATTTCTCGTATCACTCCTTGTCGTACTAATAATTATACTTTCGATTTGGACTTTAGTCTTACTAGTTTTTAATAATTTCTCTATACGACTTACAGATCGTAATCTCTCGCAATTTGTATTTAGTTAAATTTGAGCCAGCTTGTTTGCATTGTTATGAATACTATTGAATCTTAATTTCATCTTATTCTTGGGCGTATTTAGCTCCTACATTATTTTGATCTTTGCTAAAAATTAAAATAATTTATTTATTGTGAAAATTAAAAATAATATTAAATTAATTTTTATCACATTTCATATAACTTTTAATTAAAAAAAATCTATTTTACTTCACATTCTATATTATTCTCAATACATGATCAATTAACTTTATTTTATATTTTACATAAATTTTAATATTACTAATTAGCTATATTTTTTATTATACATATATCTCAAAGCAAATTCATACTTTTTATAATATAATTATATTAATTTATTTGCCAAATAGTCTCTTAAGAACAAAAATCTTGATATATATCCTACCGAACTTTATTCTTTTGAATATAACCAATCATTCAAAATAAAATCATTTACCTTATCATCTTCTATGACATATATATATATATACCAACACCACTAACATTTACTTTTTCTTTTTTTTCTTTTATTATTTAACACAAATAACATTTATTTACAATTATCCCCTTTTCATCTAACCCCACTTTATTGCAAATTTTGATTAAAAAAAATTATTGGAAATTTTCCTTTGCTAGTACTCTTGTAGGCTAAGTTAAGCTAAAAGTCTAATTTTTTACTTACATTCTTCTTTATTGCACTAAGGAATTATACTATTTATAAAATAAAATAAAATAACTATGTATATTTGTAAATCTTAAAAAAGTATAAATTTTTATTCAACACTCAATTCATCACCACCTTTTGTATCATTTCTTGGGCTTGATTTGATTCAAAATATTTTTTTAATCTAACATAAATTTCAACTATAAAAATCAATTTTATTTCATATTTAAAATAAATATAGATCTTATAGTTAACTTTATTTAATTTTTTACATACTTTTTAATATTAAAATAAATTCTTTATTATTAAACTTGAAAAATAAAATATTTTTTTTTCTCATCTAAAAATAATTCGAACGAAATAATGCCTTAGAATTACTTCTCAAAGCTTCTCCCGTTGACAAATGTTTTTGAAACATTTTATTCTAAGAACTTTGTTTTCGATCTTTGTGATTTTTTTCTCAGAAAATATTACCGATATTCCATAAGGAGATTCTTTGTTGGCCAAAAAGGAATAAAAGATTTCAAAACTACTAAAATTTTTATTTTCTCTCTCTCGATAATTAATATTCTAAAGTTTCAATCCCATAAAGTTGTGATTTTCGAATATGTTTTTTGGTAGAAACTTGACAGCGCATGAAAAAGATAATGTCTTTTTAGATCAATATGTCATTGGTCCTTCATTTTGAAATAAAATACAAATTGATAATTTGATTTTAATTAAGAAACTTAATAGAGAAAAAAATTTAATTACTAAACTAATTTAAACATCATCTCCATTCAAAATTCTAATAAAGTTTTAAAATTAATTAAATTAATTTATTATTATAAAAAATACCCTTTATTATAATCTTTATTAATATTGAAGTGCTGATTTGCATGTTATCTCAAATTCAATAACTAATTTGATTAATTTAAAATTTTGAGAAACTTAGTTTCATATAAATCTAAAATAAAGGGACCTACTTGTCATTTACCTATAAGAAAAAAATCAGACATTGAATCATTGATCAAAGGGGCCATGCAGTAATTTCCTATGGCATGCCTGTTTGTTTAGCTTACGCATTTAAAATTAATTTAGTTCATAAAATTTAATATTAAAAATTAATTATATTTTATATTATATAAATTTAAAATAAAAATTAATATTATTTCACATCGTATAAATATATCAAAATGATAATAAGCTTATATCATATTTTTTATACATCATAATATAATAATTAATTTTATTTTATATTTTTTATAATTTTTAATAAAAAATATTTTCATAATCTTTAAAAATGAACTAATAATGTTCCAGTTGTAATTCTTGATATGCATATTTTATATATATTTTAATTATATCCGTATATACATTGTTTGCAGATAGAATCATGATATTAAAGTAAAACTTTCAAAATAAATAATATCTCGACATCTATGATCACTAGATAAAAATCTTATTAAAATAATTATTAGTTTCACGAAACAATCTACGTGTGACGAAGACTTCTATTATTAATATATTTTTCATAAAATATGTATAGATGTTATATTAATCTATGATACCAAATTAAGCTATGTTTTTTTTAAAAAAATTTTTGATAGAAGAATTAAAAAATATTAATGCCGGTTAAGTTGATTCTCATATTATACACATAACTACCTTTAATAATTGTAGGTACATCATATTGGTACCTACCAAATGGCAAATATATGTGCATCTCTCTGTGAATCATGAAACCCTTCATGTAGGGCCGGCTTTCAGTCTACTTCGAGCGAGTTAGTGTTATTTTGAAATTAAAATGTTTGATTTTGAATTTACTTTTATTCGAGTAAGTTGAATTTTTTATAATTTTGAGTCAATCTTTAATTTAGATTGAAACTATTTATAAGTCATATTAGAATATTATAAATTTATTTATATTTATTATGTGTACTTTTATATTTAAATCTATTTGTACAACCTATATATATATATATATATAGGAATGTTGATAATGTGTTTTAAAATATGATATTTTAAATATGTATGATTGTATATATATATTGATTTATTTATAAATTGAATTAATTTTATTTTGAGTGAGTTATTTTCGAATTAAAGCATTCAAGTCGATGAAGTTTAAATGAGTTTGAAGTTTTGAACAGATCTGCTGCTGTTGTTTTTGTCTGGACTTGTATCAAGTCGAGTTTGAACGAGGTAGTTGTATCTTAAAATTTATTTTTTAATATTTTTATTAGTATTTAAAAGATATATAAAATTTTATCTAATTGTGTGATTGCCTTTTTTCCGACCAATAAACTTAAGATAATCAACTTAACTCTAATTTAATTATTTAAAATATTAGGAAAAGATTTGATTTATTGACAACCACACTCTCGCTCTTTCTCCGACTCAACCTCTCTCCCACCAACTCGGCTTCTAGAAGACCCATATCGATTCTCTCTCCTCCACCCAACCTTCTCTCTCTAGTCAAAGGACTATAAAGATCCCATCTAACCTCCACCACCACCTCCACCACCATCATCATCATCATCATCAAGAAACAGAAAAGCAGAGGAAGAGAGAGGGAGGATTTCTAACTCCATGGGGAGATCTCCCTGCTGCGAGAAAGCCCACACGAACAAGGGCGCCTGGACGAAGGAGGAAGACGAGCGGCTCGTCGCCTACATCAAGCTCCACGGCGAGGGCTGCTGGCGCTCCCTCCCCAAGGCCGCCGGCCTCCTCCGCTGCGGCAAGAGCTGCCGCCTCCGCTGGATCAACTACCTCCGCCCCGACCTCAAGCGCGGCAACATCACCGACGAAGAAGACGAACTCATCATCAAGCTCCACAGCCTCCTCGGCAACAAGTGAGTCATAAGATTAATCAAAAAGGAACAACTTTGATTCTTGTTTATAGTTAAAGATGAGATTTTGATTTTAGTTTTCAGTGAAAGATGGGATTTTTAATAGCCAACCAAATTGTTTCGAGTATATTTCATCACTATTTTCTGCTGCTTCTGCTACGTGCTTCATCAATTAACAAGAAGGTTGTTCTCTAGATGGTCGTTGATAGCGGCGAGGCTCCCGGGGAGGACCGATAACGAGATAAAAAACTACTGGAACACGCACATCAGGCGGAAGCTGGTGAGCCGGGGGATCGATCCGGCGACCCACCGCCCCCTGCACGAGCGGCACGCGGCTATCAAAACGGTCCCCTTCGCCGTGGGAGAGGAAGAGGATAAGAACCAGAGCAGCGGCGAGGAGCCCGAAAAGGAGGAGGAAGAGAAGGAGAAGAAGAAGACGAAGAAGTGGAGGTGCCCGGATTTGAATCTTGATCTCTGCATCAGTCCCCCATTTCAGAAAGCTTTCGAGGAAGATGAGATAAGCACTGTGAAGGAGGGATTGGCTTTAAGCCTTTGCTTTAGCTGTAGGTTGGGGGTGAAGAGCAGCTCTGAGTGCAAGTACTGCGGGGGTGGCTTCTTAGGGCAGAGAACTGGAGTTCTGGATTATAGAAGCTTGGAGACTAATTATTAAAAGAAAAAAAAAGGTTTTTTTTTCACTTTTTTTTTTCTTCTTTTATGTGAGTTGTGTAATTATTGGCAAATATAAGATCATGGTTATATTGCCACATCATGATTCTTGATCTAAATTGGTCTTTCATGCATTTAAGTCTTCTTCTTTTTTAATTTTAAGTAGAGCTAGCTAGCTAGTCAATCTCAAATCAAAATTAAAATTTTTAACTTCAAATCATTTTTAAGCTCATGATCTTGATTACAAATTAACTTTATTTGTTTAATAAACATTTATTGTTCAAATTATATTTTTACTATGTAAATTACATCTTAATTTCCATAATATTGCATGCGAGTCTCAATTTTGTAGGTCCTTGAATCTGAATTTCATTTAATTTAATTGCTATATCCTTTGATGTAAAAATAATTTTACCGCTATTTTGTAGAAATCCTTCAAAATACCCTTAACCATCTCTCGTCTTCTATCTCTCACCCTCTCATCACACAAATGCGTATACTGTGACGAAATTAAGCAATTCAGATGATTACTTCAAAGATATTGAGTCTAAAAGAGAGAGAAGGGTGCGAATACTTTGTGAATTTTTAAAAAAATTGATGGAAAGATAAGGCCATGATCATATTTACCTAGCCAAATATAGATATGTATGCACTCGAAATTTGTTTACAGTTGAATTGAGAGAATTATATTGAATAATTTTTTAAAAAAAATGAATAGATAATGAATCAAATGAAAAATTGATTAATAGATTTGAAAAATCAATGTCAGCAGCCATGGGAAAAAGGCCAGTTAATGAACTGAATGCATGTGAGAAAGTGGATAAGAGTTGAGAAGATGAGAAACAATTAAGGAGGTTGAGGGTAGGTATGATGTGCCCTCAGCATTACTCTGAATTCATGTGATGTGTTCCATGCATGATGTTATCCATGGATATCTGTTAATTATGAAAGGAACACATAATAGTAAAAAAAACATGTTTAATTAAATGTTCCTTTGTTTTATTGTGCAAATTATCCTAATCCATATATCTATCTCTCTCTCTCTCTCTCTCTCTCTCTCTATCTATCTATATATATATATATATAATATTGATCTTAAACATAATTTGTGAATATCAATATAAGTTTTGCTATGTTAAAAAAAAGGTAATTTCATACGGCTTACTCATTAAGACTTCTGATTCTATGTTAAGTCTACATAAATAAAAACATGTTATCTAAGTCACACTCACCCAAAATTTAAATTACAATTTAAAAAGCTCTTTCTGATCTCTATATCTTAACTTATAATAGTAATTTTTAATAATTAAGTATGCATTTCTATTTTTTTTTAAATAACAACTTATGGTTAAATTAATGAAATCCATTAACAAGAACTTCGTGGAAAAAATATTGGGAGAGAGGGACTCGGTTGGCTTGTTTTCACTCTTGTAAACCTACGTGTAGATTCAAGAGGTCTACGTCAAAGGCTTTGGATAAAATTACCCAAAAATAATGTGAATTGCTTTTTAATTTGTGCTAAATTGATGGCAAAAAAAAAATATGAGAATTACGCTAGAGGTTATGTTTCGAGTCAATGTTATTTAAATGTTAATGTTAATTAAATATTAATATCACCTAACTAATGGCTGTGTTAGTTCAATGTCTTCATGGTATTTATATGTGTGTGTAGTGCTCTCTTTAGCCTATCGGGGAAGAAGGTAAGTGGATCAAAATATTAATGAGATTTTAGATGATGTGTCCCACATGCCATTCGTGTACTAATTAATCTTATACATCAAAAATGTTTATAGATCAAATTTTTTTAAATCAAATTGATAATGATAATATGGCAAATTATACTGTTAATTTTACCGAGTTTAAGTAAATTTTGGCTTAATTATAATTTTTATTTTTTCAATTTCTACTCAAATTTTGTTCAAGTCATTTCTAATTGGTTTTCCAATTAATTCAATCTAATATATATATATATATATAAAATTATATATATATATATATATATATATATATATATATAATGCAAGGCCGGCCTTCCCTTGACAAGGCATTGAAAAATTTCTTTTTTGTGTACACTTTTGTTTGAATGTGAACATTTTATATATCAAAAAGAACAAATGGCTTGCCCTATTATTTTTATGTGAGGGATGTGAAATTTATCTCTACAGTAAATTAAATAAAAAAATGAAAGGGTCAATCATTCAAATTGTTTTTTATGATTAAATATTATGTAAAATGTAATGTGTTGATCATGAGAAATTTAAACACGACAACTGAGATAGATAGTGCATTCCTTTGAGCTGGTGGCAATATTATCCTAAACTCAAAACTCACCAAAAAATTATTAATTTGCATTTTACTCGATTTGAATTTGATTTAATTTTTTTAACTTTAAGTTTGAGAGCTCAAAATTAAATGATCAATTTAATATGTGTGTTGAAAGAAAAAATCCGCAAACAACGAGTTAGCGGTCTTGATCGGTCGAGATGGTGAAGCAAGAGGATTAATAGTTGTAAAGAGTTGACATATTATAGCTTAGAGTCGAACTTCATATGTCCACACAGTTGTGTTGAGGAAACAAAGATTCTACTAAATATCAAAAAAGTACAAAAAATTTGAATTTCGCCCGGCATTAGGGATCCTGACTAGAGATGTGCGAATAAATCCGAAGAAATGAGAATTGACCCGAAACTGAACCAAACCGATCAACTCGGTTCGGTTCAGGCACGATTTCAAATTTATGTTTTAAGCTTGGAATTTGTTGGTTTGGGTTGGTTCTCGGTTCTATTAATGCTCGGGTAAATCGAAACCAATCCGAGCCGAATTAATTATTAATTATGAAATATTGGTTATGATCCTTTAATGTAAAGGTTAATATTGACTTTTTGGGTATGAGTTGTAATATATTTAAGATTGAAATTTCTAATTTTAATTTTTTAAAAAATTATTTAATTTTTATTTTTTATAGCAGTACGAACGGAAAATATTTTTTAAGCTTGGAATCAAACTTGAACCATATTTGAGTCCAGTAAACTCAGTTCGATTCTGTAACATCCCGTGATCTCATTGTACAGTATTGTCCGCTTCGGCTTTAGGAAAACTGCGTGACTTGAGTGCTTCCCAGGAGGTCACCCATCCCTGCTCCAGCCCAAGCACGCTCAACTATGAAGTTTTTCATCACTAGCCTCACGGTTTTGCCCCCAAAAGGCGTCTCTACCATTTGAGATCACGTTATCTACTTATACAACTCAGGATCTCCCTCCCTTTCCTATGTGGGACGATTTTTTCCTGCGCCTCTCTCACCACTCATTATTCGGCCTAGAAGCTTGCCAGGAGCCACACTTTATCTCAGTGATTCCTTTCTCTTAGGATATCACCCGGCGTCACTCCCCGCCCTCTTCGGCCACGGGCGTCACAGGCCCACCATCTTCCGCCTGGTTCATCTTCGAACCACATCGTACTGCGGGAGGTCGGCTCTGATACCACCTTGTGACGACCCTACCCGTCACACTAAAAATTTATCTAAGTTAGGGGAGAAGGAAAAATTAAATTAACAGCGGAAGAAAAATTAAATAGATCAAAATGTTACTACAATAGTTCACGATACTATAACTTAGAACAGAATTAAATATCCAGCTAAAGCAAATGAAGCAAAACTACTATAGTCTCAATCGAACAGAAAACAGATAAGTCACTCTCTAAAGAAATAAAGTAATAAATTAAAGGCGTTCTCCCCATTTTCGTGATTAAGTGCTCCAGTACCTGCCACGTTAGTAACAGAGTCCATTAGAACAGACTCGTAGGTTGTACACTAACAAAGCCTTTAAATAAAATAAAATTTGTAATTCCTTTTAATTAGAAATTAATAATATGGTTGTGATTTATATGGATGTTTCAAATCCTAGTTAAAATTTGAGTTAAGCTATAACTATTTAATTGCAATCATATATTTATTTCCTTGAATGTGATACCCACTAGAAGGGCAAGTGTACGGGCTTACGTAGGTAAATAAGTGTACAAATTGGTCATCATACTTGACAAGACAAATTAATATTTGAGCAAGTGTATGGACTTGCCGATTTAATAAATTAAAATATAAGAATTTTAATGCGACAATGAATTAAATTTAAATGTAATTTCTGTGGAATTACGCACATGCCTTAGCTCAAGCATATGATATGATATTTGGTGCGACGGCGTCCATTGGCAGTTTCCGACTGTCATGCGAGGGTGACGATCCCCAAAGCAGATACGTACGTGTTTACTGTGGATACGTGTCCACTAGAGGTCCTCACATGATATTTGGAGCGAAGGCGTCCATTGGATATACCTACGGAGGGCTATTCAAGGGGGGTGACGATCCCCAAAGATGTAAAAGGCAGCTGAGGCGTAGTACGAGAAATCACGGGTCCAAAAGATAAAAGTGAAATTAATAAAAAGAAATTTATTAGTTGCTTATATTTTTATCATTTCTATTTACATGTTGATATGATATTTTCTATACAAATCATGATATGTTTGCTTAATATTACTGTTCGCACTGTGCTATGTCATTTCTTTATCCTATATGCATGCTTAATTGGAATCTATATTATATATGTTTAATTGTTTGTTATTCTTATTATATCATGTCAACATATTATTATTATTATTATTATTATTATTACTGTTTAATATTTTTATTTAAAAGCTTTGTTAGTATACAACCTACGAGTCTGTTCTAACGGACTCTGTCACTAACGTGGCAGGTACTGGAGCATTTAATTACTGAAATGAGGAGAACGCCAGTCAAGAGAAAAATAGTTTATTACTTTATTTCTTTAGAGAGTGACTTATCTGCTTTCTGTTCGGTTGCGACTATAGTAGTTTTGCTTCATTTGCTTTAGCTGGATATTTAATTCTGTTCTAAGTTATAGAATTGTGAATTATTGTAGTAGCATTTTGATCTATTTAGTTTTTCTTCCGCTTTTGATTTAATTTTTCTTTCTCCCCTAACTTAGATAAATTTTTAGTGTGACGGGTAGGGTTGTCACAGATTCCGGTTCCTAAAATCATAAATTTGAGTGTAGTCGATTCGATTCCAGTACATTACAAAACCAAACCGAACCATCTAAGTTACAACCCTTCAAGAAAAGGGAGTTTAGAGAGAGAGAGAGAGGATGTGAAGGGGAGATAGCTAATGATCAATCGTAATTGTAGCAATCCCTTTGATTGCAAAACAGTCATATTTATCGAGTTTATTTAGGGGGCGTTTAGTTCAATGCATGTTATCTTAATGTTATATTATCTAGAGAAAACAATCATTTAGTTTAATGACATTTATAAATAATCTTCTATAAGACTATAAAATTATTAGTTAAAAGATGACATCTAGATTATATAATATAATATTATGATAATAACAAACCAAACTCCTCCTTAATTTTAATCAAGTTTGTATTGAACAAATTAAGACTTAATTCTTAAATCATATATTGATTATACATATTAAACATATTATATATAATATCATTGGTGCATATATATATACACACATACATACATACAACATTCATATATACGTACGTTATAACATAGTACTAACATCAGCTCTATATACATATATTATATATATATATATATATATATACATACATAACTAACAGCTCAAACCAAATTAATTAAAATTGTAACACTATCTAATTTTGATTTATAAGTCATCGTTTAACTCATACCAAATTTTTTTGAATCAAAATTACTTGACTTCTAAATTTTTTTGGGCCATAATTAGTGCGAGATCGATTATGTATTCTTCATCATATTATCTCGTGTGGCAGCTAGATCAGCTCATTTATTATTCTTATTCTTCATCGAATAACAAAGTGCCACTCTCTGATTCCTTAGATGTGCATTTGGAGTATTTTTTTTCATTTATATTCTTTCTTAGTCACTAATACGATACTCTTCTCAAGCCATAGAGTTTCCTAGATTTTAAATCGAATGTGAAAGTCCCGACTCTAATACAAGTTGTAGGATCAATGGCATCAACTAGAGGGAGTGAATAGAAGATATATATATATATTTATATATAAGCTATTTTACACTAAAAAAAAGTATTAGTAATAATAAAATATATATATATATATAGAAATGTCATCACATGCAAATCACACAGAGGCACTGACATCAAGAAATAACAAAAAATTTTGCGTAATTCAATACATATATATATTGAATAGAAGATATATATATATATATATATATATATATATATATATAAACTATTTTACACTACACAAAAACTATTAGTAATAATAAGAAAAAAAATATATATAGAAAATGTAATCACATACAAATCACACAGAGTCACTGACATCAAGAAATAATACAAAATTTTGCGTAATTCAGTACATATATATTGAATAGAAGATATATATATATATATATAAACTATTTTACACTACACAAAAAGTATTAATGATAATAAGAAAAAATAAATATATATAAATGTAATCATATACAAATCACATAAAGACACCGACATCAAGAAAAAAACACAGATTTGTGTAATTCAGTACATATATATCGAATAGAAGATAAAAATATATAAACTATTTTACACTACACAAAAAGTATTAGTAATAATAAGAAAAAATATATATATATAGGAAATGTAATCACATACAAATCACACAGAGGCACTGACATCAAGAAATAACACAAAACTTTGCGTAATTCAGTACATATATATTGAATAGAAGATATATATATATAAACTATTTACACTACACAAAAAGTATTAGTAATAATAAGAAAAAATAAATATATATAAACGTAATCATATACAAATCACATAGAGACACCGACATCAAGAAAAAACACAAAGATTTGTGTAATTCAGTACACCTAGTGCCTACATTCATGAACTTGCATCACTTAAAAATCAAAATCATTCACTCTCACACATGAAAGAAAGTTAGAAGGTTTCACACAAAAATTTTTATACAAAAGCTCACATAGCTACCATCACATAAAAGGTCATTCTCACACAAAGAGCCTACACAAACACCCTCACACAAAGTTTTCACACACAAGATAAAAAAAAAAAAAATTCAACAGCAAAAAAATGAAAGTATACAAATTGATTTCACCACAGATTATTAGAAGCTTTTTCAAAATTTCATATATTTGATGAGAAATTAATCTTAGGTTCAACAGCATTCTAGGGAATGTTCTAGAATAGGTAACATCATCTCAAAACGGTATATAAAAGGGCTTCTGAAAAATAAATAATAGGACTATTCTAAATTATGGTATTGACTAACGTAAATAAATCGAATATTAATGAAAAATAGTTTACCAATTCAAGATTTGAAGAGAATATTATGACCAAAATATCAAAGGTCATCAGAAATTAATTCGAAATCATACAACTAAATTGTGACTATATACGGTCGACTAACGAAAACAAACCGAATACTAATATGTTCAAGTTTATTCATTTACTTGTGATGCTTATAAAAATCTGTTCAATTTATTCATTAAATTTAATAAATAAATATGAATGAGTTGCTATCAAGTTACATAACAAGTAGCTCATTGAAAAGTCGATCTTTTATAAATTTCGAGAAAACTTAAATTATGTATAACCCTGGCCTACAAAGAGTATCTCTTTTAATGGTGAAGCAAAATAATTGGTGGCCAATTCCCTTTCCTACACCCACCTACCCTCCCACTTTTTTTTTCTTTTCTCAAGATAAATATTGGTTTGGTAGGCAGGCATAAGAAGCTTCCATCTTCAATCCCTAATTAAATATTATTGACATTGATGTGATATATATATATATATATATATATATATATATATATTGAATAATATTGATTAAGATAATGAAACTATGATTTAGTTATGACTTGACCAAAATTTAATTACAAATCTGCCCCTATAACATTAACTAATTAAGCTAATTGGTTCTAAACTCTAGTGTTTATTTGTTTGTAAGATTTAATTTAATAAGATTAAAATTAAATTTGAATAGAAATTTTTTTTATTGAAAATTATGAATAATGTGAAATAAAGTTATTATGTTGAGATATGTGAGGGATGTGATATAAAGTTAGTTATTATGTTGGGATATGTGAGAAATGTGATATAAGTTAGTCATTATTCTGGTAATGTGTGAGAATGCAAAATAAAATTAATTTCTAATATTAAATTTTATGTGATTTGATATATCTATTTAAAATTAAATTAGATTAATTTTTAATTGTCAAACAAACAGGACCTAAATTGTTCTTATAAAAAAAAAATTTAAATGGTTAAATGCACATGCATGAGACATGTAAGTCCCATTATTTTGTTTTGCTAGTGAATTTTTTGTGAAACTATCCTTTGATTTGAATATAATAACAATATTGCCATTGGCCTTATCTTTTTCTAGGTTTCTAATTTAGCATAAGTTTGGGTAATTGACCAATGGCTTCTTTTCAAACTTTTGGTATTATTAAACTTTATTTATTAGGTTAATCTAATCTATGAAAGATTTGGATGTTGATTTATGATAAATGGAACAAATTTGTTGCAATCATTTAATTAGATTAGATTTGATGAGATTGAGGACTCCAAAATTATTACTCATTATTATCTCTTGGCTTTATTTGATTCACAAATAAAAAGATCATGGTTAAAATAACTATGATAAAAAATTCTAATTTATTTAAAAAAATTTAAAAAATATTTTATATTTTATTTATATAAAATTTAATATTAAAAAATTACTTTATTTCACATTTAATATAATTTACTATATTTCATATAATATATTTTTTTTTAAAAAAATAATCAAACTATTTTTTTCCTTGAACTAAACATAACTAAAGAAAATTTTTATATGATATGAAAAGTGCAAAAACATTGTTATTGACTTTTATAAAAGAATCTAGGTCTAACATTTGTATTAGATCCAAACTTGATAAATTTTTTAAATTTAAAATCAAATTAATTTTCTTGTTATTTAAATTACAAAATAGGATTAATTCATCTTGTAAATAAACTTATTTTCATAAATATTTTTTAATTTTTTTTATAGTAAGTTACATATACTTTTATATTTTTGAGATATTTTTATAATATTTGTGATCTAAATGTAGAGTTATAACTATAAATTTTTTTATTATTAACTTTATAAATTTTTTTCCAAAAAGTGTCTTTACTATTTGAGATTATGCTATATATACTTATACAATTTAGTAACCCCCTATTTTTTCGATGTGAAATAATTTATGTCTATATTTCTCTCATCACTATATATAAGTTTAGAAGCCATATTTTACTCCAATGATTTCTCTCTCTTGGAATGTCACCAGACGATTACTCCTAGCCTTCTTTAGTTGCGAGCATCACAGGATCATCGGCTTTCGCTTGGCTTGTTCTTGACCACATTGACCCTCCCATTTCTAATGTGGGATGATTTATTTTTGTGCTCCTCTTACCACTATATATCAACCCAGAAGCCTACTAGGAGCCGCATTTACTTCAGCAATTTTTTTCTTTTGAAATATCACCTAATGTTTACTCCTTGCTCTCTTCAATCACAAGTATCAAAAACCCACCAAGTTTAGCCTGATTTGTTCTTGAATCACATCATAAAGTTAAAGGTCAAGTCTGATAGCATATTGTAATATCTCGTAATATAAATATAGAGGTATCGTTTACTTGGCTTTAGAAATTGTGTAACTTGATCCCAGTATTGCTCATCCCAGTATTGCTTTAGCCTAAGCATGCTTAATTATAAAATTTTTCATTATTAACATCACAATTTTATCCCAAAATATATTTCTACTATTTAGAATTACATTATATACTTATATAGCTCAGAAACTCTCATCTTTTTTCAATGTGGGATAATTTATTCTAATGTATTCTCACCAATATTTATCGTCGTAGAAGCATATTAGAAGCTGCACTTTGCTTCAGTGGTTTCTTTTTCTTGGGATATCACTCATTAATCGCTCGCCACCCTCTTCAGTCACATAAATTTAAGTAATTAACTAATCCAATTTTGGGAAAGCAGACAATACATCTGACCTTCACATTGAACAACTTTAATTTCGAATGATAAAAGAACAATTTTAATTTTTTTTACAAGAAATTAAATGTAAAATTTTAAAAAAAAAATTTGGTAACGCGTGATGCAAGGATCAAAACATGACCAAAATAGTACTAGTATAAAAAATAATAATAATAATAAATAAATTATTTTAATTATTCTACACAAATTTTAATATAAAAAATAATATTTTACTTCACATACTCAATAATTTTTAATAAAAATATAAACTTTATTTCACATCTTAAATCAAAATAATCGATTTGAATATTTTGATCTAGAATGTGAAATAAAGTTGATATTTTTATTTTAATAAGCACAATATAAACGTAAATGTTGTTATAAAATAGGGATATGTGTTACTAAATTTTCTAATATTATATAAATAATTAATTAATTTCACATATCACCCTTAAAATTATCTTTATTATTCATTTGATTTCCTAAGTTTAAATATTTATATCTGAAAGCCCAACTTAAATGAATAATTACAATTTCTCCAAAGCTATATTAATGTATGAATTATATTTTTCACTTCTTGTTCATAATTATATCACAATTATTCATGAAAGTTAGTGGTGTGGATGTAAATACTCATCATTGTGTTCTTAAAAGATTATTTATTTTGTATTATGTAATAAATAAATTATATAAATAGAATATCTTTTAAAAGGGTAAATTGCATTTAAGCCCTTGAAGTTAAAAGAGAATGCAAACAGACTCTAATCTTAAAATTTTTTTAGGACAGATCCTTCAAATATAATTTGTACGTATACATTTGATTTCAAATGTTACAACTCTATTATCTTACTCTTAGCATTTTATAAATTAAGATGATAAACTTGAGCTGCAATAGGAATTCAAAAAAATAAAATGTAAAAGATTATAAAAAGTATGAGAGTTAAATAAGAGGCATTTTCATACATAGAGAAAAATTTAACAATCGCATTTGATTAATATTAATAGTTTATATTAATAGGGAACACGTTAATTGGCAGACATCAAATTAGAGGCTAATGTACTTATATAAACTATACTTAGGGACTTAAGTGCTCACATAAATCACATATGAAAAATCTGTCTTGAATTTTTTTTTTTAAATTAAGATCAGTTTGCATTCTCTCCATTCCCATGAATTAGACTCAATTTTTTCTTTTAAAAAATATTGAGTTAGCTAAAGCATGTGAATTTTTAAGTATTTAATAGGTTTTAGTGGAAAGTAATTAGTAAATATGAAAGAATTGAAGCCAAATATATGTAATTGCATACATGCATGCAATGCTCCATTAAATAGACAATTGGAACATGTAAACATCATGTAAATTTTTAAAATATATTACTAGTAATGGAAATTTCAGCATAAAAAAATTAGAGTAATTTTACAGAGACATGAGGTTTATTCGACTTATCACGTAAGTCTGCAATTTTGAAAACATTCCAGACACTCAGACAGGTCGGTCCTCAAAATTTACTGTGTAAATTATTATGGTCCTTAATATTTTTAAAAAAACTTCAAATAAGGTCTAATTAAATACTTTCAGTAAAATATTCTATTAAATCAAAATTTTAATTAAGAAATTATAAAAAAATGAATATGAAATTAAAATTGTAGCCCTGGTCCTCGCTGCGACCGGCACGCGTAGACGCCACCGTGTGCCGGCGTCCACGCACGGACGCCGCCGCTCGCCGGCATCCACGCGCGGTTTGCCACAGCACGCGGCCCCGTGCCTAGGTCGCCGCAGCCCCGCGTAAGGGTGTTAATATGGATCGAAGATCAAAAATCGATCGAAAATTGAATCAATTTTAGATCGAATCAAAATTAAGTTGACCTAAATGAGCCGACTAATGAGCCAAAAGTTTGACTCAGTAATAATTTCGAGCCAATTTTGAGCCGGGTTAGGCTTGGCTTGATCCAGCTCTAAATCGGCTCGAATTAAAATATATTTTATATTATAATACATATAATATATATATATATATATATATATATATATAATATATATATATATTATGAACCGAACCAATCTTGAGCTGGATCGAGTTGAGCTTACCCGGCTCAAGATCGACTCAAAAATTTTTTTTTTTCGAAATCAGCTCGAAGTCGATTAGAATTGACTAGAGCCGGCTCAAAGTCGAACCCAATAGAGCTCTAGTTGATTTCAAGTCCATCGAAATGTAATCAATCGATTTCGAGCTGGAATTGGCTCGGCCTAAAATCGGATCGGTAACAGCCCTAGCCCTGCGCACGGATGCCCGCTCGCACGGCGCCGGTGCGCCGGTCGCCACAGCTCGCCACCCCGCGCGCCGGCGATGTTGCTGCGACCAGCGGGCGTCCGCGCGCTGCGGCGACCCACCAGCAAATGCTGGCGCGCGTGGCTGCGCAACTGGGCCACTTGCGTGCGGACGCCGACGCGGCGGACAGCCGTAGATTGGAAATATGAAAGAGTAAAAAATAATATTTTCGTAATTTTAATAACATTTAACGGATAACATCACAGAAGAACCACAATAATCTATACAGTAAGGCCCTGTTTGGCAATGGACTAAAAATCATGGCTAAAATTACTCATGGCCAAAATCTTAAATTTATTTTAAAAAAACTTAAAAAAATATTTTATATGTCATCTCACACAAATTCCAACATTAAACAATCACTTTATTTCACATCCAACACAATTCTCAATAAATCAATCAACTTTATTTCACATCATACTCAATTTTTAATATAACTAACTTACTTTATTTCACATCTTACTCTTTTTTTTCAAAAATAACTAAAACTTCCAACTACATCTTCTTTTTTTCTTATTACTAAACAGAGCCTAAATTTTGTGAACCTGTCTGATATATTTTCAAAATTATAAATCTACGTTAGAAGTCAAGTAAGACTCAAGGAGCTGAGTTGAATTACCCTAAAAAACTTTCCTTATCCTGGGAATCCCAATCAGGCACTAAAACCAAGGGGAATGATCCATTAGGGGAAACAAAGAGGGCACATGCCAGAAAGGGTGCCATCAAAATTGATGCAGGGCTCAAGAAGAAAGATCCAAATCTCTTACCTACCAACCACCAACTAGGAGGATTAAAACCAAAAAAATAATAATTATATTTATGCCTTAGTATATTTATTATTTAATATATTAATATCCATATTTACAAAATTATATTTCACATACCATAAATTATATTAAAATTATCTTTATTCACAAATCATGATACATCATTTGTAATAATTCTAAATAATTGTAGTGTATATAGTATAAAATAATATGTAATACGTAATTTATCAACTATAAATAAATAATATGTAACATAATAAGTTTAATGTGGCATGTCGTTAATTAACCCAATAAAAAGGGGTAAATTGCACTTGGCCCTTGAGATCTAAAAGACATTATAAATTGATCTTAACTTTTTAAAAATTTTAATTTGATTCCTTAAGGTTGTAAAAGTATTATCTTTTGGTCTCAATTGCATACAAATCATTAAAATCTAGCTATCTTATATATTGACATTTAAATTTTAAATGTTACATATTAATCACTAAAATTGGCATAAAAATTATAGCTTTTATTATATATATGCTATAATTTTGTAACATGAGTTACACATAAAATACAAGCTTTATATAATTTTATTGTTCAATATGATTTCAGTGCTAAATATATAAAATAATTAAGTTTTAATAGCATGTATGTAATTATCTTAATTTATTATTATTATTATGTTATAAGATTATTCATAATTATTAATTATTTAGATTTTTTGAAATATAATTTTAAAATAAATTTAATTTTTTAAAATGTACAGAGTAAAAAATAAGAGAAATTAAATGTTATTTTTTTTATTAAACTTAAAAAAAAAGAATGAGGATAGAAAGTATGTCAGTCTTTAAAAGTGTAAATTTTTAAAATTAATTAAAATATATCAAAATTTATAATTTTTTATTAAAAAAGAACCGTTAAAAAGATGTAATTCTGAAAATAATTAAAATTGTAGCACTTTTATAATTTTAAATATTAAAATTAAATTTTTTTAAAATATTAAGGTCAATTTAGTGCATCACCAAGTACTTTTCAGTAGACTGAATGCAATTTACCAAAATTAAAAAAGAATAATTATCTACATGCCATATAATTTAATTTTATTTATGTCTTACCCATTCATTTTTAATTAATTATGCTATGCATACTCAAAATATTATAAAATCTTACATTCACACATTTTAACTTATTTCTATTATAATGAGTAATTATAATTTTTCAATAATCTAAATATAATTAGATTACAAAAAATTTAAGTCGTTCATCATATTATTTTAAAAATATTTAAATATATTTTGAGTTAATTTGAAAATCTAAAATCACTGAAACAAGTGTAAAGTACTGTTTGATAACTAAGTTTTTCGATTAGATAATAATTTTGAGATCTAAAGGCCACTGCAAATTACTCACAATTTTTTAAAATTTTTAATTTGAGTTTGAGATTGTAAAAGTGTTATCATTTGATCCCAATTTAAATATAAATATTAATTTATTTTTAATAGTAAACTTTTGCATTTTAAAAATATAATTTTAAAATATTAATATTTATTTATTTTTAGTTTTAAAATTTTAAGGTAAGGATTACAAAATTTTAATTTAGAATTTTATTAAATTTTTAAAGAGAATAAGAATAGGAGTGTATAATAGTCTTTAAAAATATATAAATAATTAAAATTAGTAAAAAACAATCAAACTTATATGCCGTACTCTTAGGCCTCTTTTGATTAGAGCATTTTTTTGGATAATAAAAAAAATTATTTTTAAATTTAATGAAAAAAATTTATTTTAATATTAAAAGTGTATAAAATATAAAATATTTTAAATTCTAATATTTGTATTTGTATTGGATATAAAATAAAGTTAATTTTTATAATTAAAAATTTATATTGGACAAAAATTACCTCGAACTAAATTAGGCCTTAGAGCCCGGATGCAATTTACCCTAATTCTTGTGATAAATCAGAATCAAGTTGATGTATACCAAAAATATATATTTATGTTTTAACTTAAATAAGTTTCATCGAAATAAAATCTAACCCTCAGTGCATTTTAAATCAAATCTAATCGTTCATTCAATGAAATTTTATTCCGATAAATCATATTTAAGCTAAAACATAAACTTAGATATGGTTTACTCAAATAAAATATAGCGATTTTTAACTAGAGTGAGTTGGTTGTAAAATTAAAATAAATGAGCGTGTGTCATGTAATATTTAACTTTAAGATGTCTAATAAATAAATATTAAATTTTTTTGTGTTATACGAGTAAAAATCCTTAATTTATTTATGCGAGTAGAATCAATTCAATCTTACACCAACTTGAGATTAGCCTGATTAAAATCTTGAACCATAAAACCGATCATTGGATTTAGCTTTCTATTAATTTTCAATCTTCTAGTGAAATTAAAACTCCTTGTAATGTTTGGCATTTAGGGAGTCCGAAGATTAGAAATTAAGCTAGAAAAATACATAAAATAAAGAAAAAAGGCGATACGTTAATGTAAAATTATTTTAGATATTTAAAAGAACGAGCTTTTATATGTTATCTTGAAATTTAAATGATGAATTAGAAAAAAAGTTCACAATTTTCCTTGGTTAGGACCTAAATCTGATATGAGGACCAATATTAAATGCACATATTGTGATTGGGACTCAATTCAAAAATAAATTCAAACCTATGTCTTATAAACAATGCGACTTCAATATCAGGGAGCGGGATGTAATTTACACTAAATAGTGATATCTTTTATTCCATATTTAATGAAAAATAATGATTAAAAAAAAGTCCTGCAAGCAACCAACTCCCTTCCCTAATTATCTATTGGCCAAGGGTTGGTAGCCGTCACCTTACCTGCAAACCTAAGCATGTGATCTCTCTCTCTCTCTCTCTCTCTCTCAATCTCGAAATTCGCTCAAAATTTTTTCGATCTTTGCTCGACTTCAACTTAACTCAAATTTTATTTCACTCGAAATGAAATCATCACAGCTCGAATTCATCTCGTTACTTGTTAATCAACACATCAAAACATGATATTCTATCTAGTATATAAGTGATTTAATTTTAAGAAGTCTCTTGAGCCAGAATCTGAATTCCACACTGATTCCTTTGAATAGATTTTATTAAGTTTGACAGTTAAATTATTATTTTAAAAAATTAAAAATATATATTTAGGTATTTTAAATTGCTATTGCAATAGTTACTTTTATATTTAAACATATTTTTAAATTTTTTAAAATAATAATTTAATAGTCAAAATTAATAGAACCAATTAGAAAGGATTTATATGAAAAATATTTTAGGCAGAAGAGACTTGGATGATATGATTTTATTTTTATGGACTTAAGTGTAATATTAGAGGTAATAAAGAGTATCAATTTTAAGTTTCATTAGCATTATTAAATATTACACATGAATTATCTCGTTTTTCTTAACTGTGGATTGCGGAATCGCTTCTTTCCTACGGTGAAATGGCAATAATTTAGCTCGAATAAACTCAAAACTCAACTTGGACATAAATGATTGTAACTCAACTAAAACAAAGCTTAGCTCAAACTCATGAAGTTAAAAAGGCAAATTAAGATTCGCTCAAACTCGACTCATTTATAGATGTTTTCCATTCTTATATATAGGTTTATTGAATTTGAACCGCTACATATAGATTCCTAAGGTTTAATTTATAAGTTTTGTTGTTGCATAATTCTTTCATCATTTACCACATAAAGTTGAACTCGAGTAAATTATATTCAACTTTGAATTGAGTTGAATGTATTTTTTTTTTTGATAAAAAAGAGAGAAGTTTCATTTAATAAAGTTTCTCTGAGTAGGGAGATCGTTATAGATAGATTGATGTATAAAAAGAGGAAGAGAATCATTCCATATTACATCATGAGTTAAATTGATAGCATGAGAATTAAGTTGATGAGCAACAGTATTCGTAGTTCGAGGACAGTGATTTACTGAGCAGACTTCAGCTTTAGCAATAACATCACGAATATCTTGAATAATATGTGCTTCGACAGCAAGAGGTTGAGGGTGAATAATGGAACTGATCACATTGGAAGCATCAGATTCTGCAATCCATCTTCGGTAGCCTTTTGCTATAATTAACTGCATGCTGGCTTTCATTGCGAGGCATTCAGCAAGATGGGGGGAAAATAAACCATGGAGTTTTATGGATGCCGCAGAGAGGACAACACCAAGGTGGTCACGAATAACTATTCCAATTCCAATCTGGTTAAGACCTTGGCGAAAGGTTGCATCTACGTTGATCTTGACGCAATCTTCTGGAGGAGGGATCCAATCTGGGGGTGATCTTGACGCAGAGAGGACAACTGGAGTTGAATGTATTTGAGTATATGAATATTGTTTCAATTATTGAGTCAAAGTCAGATTTGATTCAAGTCTCAATCATAATACTATTATTTAGAACATATTTTATACATAATAGATATGTTATATTAATTAATTTTAAAGATGATACATGATAAATATGAAACCATATAAATATTATATAATCTATTTTAAAATGAATAGAATTCAAATAATTATCAAAAAAGTTTACTAAGCCCTCTCACCTTTGCCCCCATTAATTTTCTTAATTAATTTTTGCCATGTCATTAGTTGTATTTTCATCAAATATAATACATTTATTTTATTTAGAATTATATTTTTTTATTTAGAACATGAATGACGATAGAATATGTCATCAATGATCAGATAATTAACGCTTCCAAAGAAAACACATTGTAGGCCAGAGAATGATGATGAATATTTTCTATAAAAGAATAAAATAAAGAAATAATATATATATGTAATTTTATTAAATAACATATTTAAATTTCAAACCTTTAAATTACATATAAGTCCTCAATTCCACACACATAAAAGAGTTATTTTATAGTATTTACACAGATTCAGAGTCTGGTTGTAATAGAATGGAAGTTCAAAAATTTAACTCAAGTAGAAACGAGGGTTATTTGTATAATATTTATATTAATAATCATTATATTTATAATTTATACGCTTAACATCTACCTTTTCCTTGAATATGGAAGAGAGAAGATGGTATTTTGATCATTCAATAAATAGTCAAAATTATTAGATTTTAAATTAAAGCAATTTAAGAGATGACATAAAAAATTTGAAAATTTTAATGTAATTAAAAAAAATATCCTATTCAGGCTCTGTTTGGTTGGAAAAAAAAATAACATAAATTTTTAAAAAAATATATATGATATAAAGTAAAATGAGTTAGGGGACATTTAGTTTAATGTTATTTTGATGCTATGTCATGTTATTTAAAGAAAATAATTATTTAGTTCGATGATATTTTTAAATAATTTTCTAAAAAATGATAAAATTGTTACTCAAAATATGATATCTAAATATCATGACATTTAAATAATACGATATTAATATCAAGATAACATCGAACTAAATGCCTCCTTAATTATATTAAAAATTATATTAGATATGAAATAAAGTGGTAATTTAATATTAGAGTTTGTGTGCGATGAGATATAAAATATTATTTTATTTTTCAAAATAAAAATAAGATTTTTAGTTGGGAGAAATTTTGGTCATAACTAAAATTACCTCAAATCAAACGAGCCTTAAAAGAGCTCGAAAATAATTCACATGATAAATTTAGAGGGGGTATTTTGGAATTATATTATAAGTTTAAACTTTGGATTAATTGTGCCCAATAGTCCAACCAGAGTCCAGCAACCATAAATTTCCTTACTTCAAGTTAGCCATTTGCCCACTATGGGGAACTGGTTCAGTTATCACAATTTAATATTTAAATCTCCTCGAAAAATGACAAACTATATAGCAAAACACGTCAAATAAAAAAAATAAAATTAAATATTTCAAAAAGCGTAAAAAGCACGCACTTTAGTCTTTGGCTTTCGAAAAACCAATCTGGTCTCTTCATTTAACGCTACTACAAAATTTTCGCCAATAATTAGACAGTCAAACACAATAATTTTATACTTTTGCGGCCACATCATCCCTATTAGATTAAAGTAATTAAAAGGGATGTTTAATCGGTTAACTGATTGAAATAATTTGTTGTTCCGATTTTAAGGACCCAAAAGCTAACCTAACTCCTAAATTCAAGAATGAATTGGCGAGTTTTTCGAAATCAATTATTAGGTCATGAATTTCATATTAAGGAGAGATGCATTTGGTGATTGATGATGAGTAAGATGGATGAGATTGAACACAGAGTCCAATAGATAATATTTGACAGTTATTGAAATAAATTAAGTAAAATATGCATAGGTCAAAGAAAATGATTCAAGAAAAATAAAAATTCACAAGGGATATATAAGTTTAAATTTATATTAGACCAAGATTGTGGTCAAAATATATAGCAGAGCCAAAAAAAAATGCTCATCGTAGAGAGCTAGAGAATCTCCCAAGCCAGAGAGAGCAGAAGACAAATGAGAGAGACAAGGTGTTCTCTCTCTCTCTCCCTCTCTCCCTCTCTATGTAGGTATTTAAAATAGGCAAAATTATGTTTTTACTCAATATTAATTATTCTGAATTGCAATTAATTAATATAAATCAACTTAATATATGAATATATATGTATTTAAGAATATACAAATATGAAAAATACAATATAAATTGGGCTAGTCTAGTTAGATTTGTGCAATTACCTACACCCTCAATATCTTGAGTTTTATTTACATTTTGGTCATCCAAATACTGTTCTATTTATAAAAAGGAACAATTAACAAAAATGTATCCAAATGAGAATTTTTTTCAAACAAACACTGAATTGGGAACCACATTGTAAATAAAATTCTTGGGATCTCAAAATATAATTAAAGCATGAATTTTTTTTTAAAAAAATGTAATTTTTCCTACATTTAAATAGACTTGAATTGTTTATTCAAAAAAAAAAAAACACTGGTATTGAAATCGAATATGTTGACACATGCCTTTGAGAAATTCTTTGAACGTTCAGCAATGAGACTCGGGAGGGAGATTCTGTTTCCGTTGACTGATCGTATTGTTTGACTTCTGCCAAGTGGCAACAGCTCATTGGTTGCATAATTGGCGCTTATGGGAGCTGATCAGGCGGGATAAGATTTGATTAAGTTCTTTTAGGATCATAGAAGATGATCATGCTCGTGGAAAGTACGACTCTTTCTGGCATTTTTGTCAGTTGTGTAGGATTGCTCTTTGCTTTTATACACTGGGGATGATGATGTGATGCCCGTGACTGAAGAGGGCAGGAAGTGATCGTCGGGTGATGTCCTAAGAGAAAGGAATCACTGAGGCAAAGTGCGACTCCTAGCAAGCTTCTAGACCGAATAATGAGTAGTGAGAGAAGCACAGGAATGAATCATCTAACTCGTAAAAAGTATGACTCTTTCTGACATTTTTGTCTGTTGTGTAGAATTGCTCTTTGCTTTTATACACTGAGGGTGACGATGTGACGCCCGTGGCTGAAGAGGGCGGGAAGCAATTGCTGGATGGAATGAATCGTCCCGCATCGAAAAGGGAGGGAGATCCTAAACTATATAAGTAAATAACATGATCTCAAATAGTAGACATTTTTTAGGGCAAAATAATGAGACTAATGATAAAAAACTTCATAGTTAAACGCACTTGAGTTAGAATAACACTGAGATGTATAATCTCCTGGGAAGTACTCAGTCACGTATTTTTTCTAAAATCAAAACGAATAATACCTCTACAATAACATCACGAGATATTATAGACAATAAGGTAATGATTATAAAAATCATTTCTTAAAGAATAATAATATTTCTTATTATTCGCCAAAGAACAATATAAAAAGTACAACCATTTTACGTATATGCGTCAAACATTTGAGCTGCAATATTCTTTTGAATTGTTAACCTATACAATGAAAGACATTATATATGCATTGAAGGCCAAATAATTAAAAGAAAGATTTACACATAAAGCCCTCAATTCTTCTTCAATAATGTACTCAATTATTGTTTTTTAAATTTTACATCTTAGCCAACTGATCTTTTAAAAATAACATATTTAGATATTTTACAAAATTTTTGAAAATTATTTTTATTAATTATAATTGTTTAAATACTTATTACCAATAACATATATATACAAACTTTTCTAAATATGTTTGTGAATATATTCGTGCCATCAATTTTCATTTTTAGAAGATCTAAAAGATTAAGTTGTGAAACAAAAGATTATTGAGTTTAATATATAATTGAAAAAGAATTAAAGAGTATACATGTAAATATCCCGTCACAACTAAAAGTTAACTCCAGGAATCTAATAGATAGCTAAATGTTTTTCAACCTTACAAGTAGCAACACGAAAAACAATCTCCCCTGAGAGAGACCATCTAGAATAACAGCAGCAATAGATGTTAGCAATGAAACAATTGTACACCTGTGACGCCAAACAAAAGTCTGTACCCTCGAAACCAAATGTAAAAGAGAATATTGGTCGGATCAAACAGAGTATGATTCGAATACCAAAAAAACCAACAAAAATCTCACGATGATATTGCACTCTCAACGATCAAAAACAAATATACATTACATATTGCATCATGTTGTAACGCATACCAAGGACAATATATACAATATATAACATAATCCCCCACTATACTCAACTGAGAAAAACTATTAATCCAAAACATGATCAACAGCTAAACATGAAGAGAGTGCTGGGTCAACACATGATCAGGTTGTCACCTAAGTAGATAGCTAAAGAAAATTAGGGTTTAAGGTGACTACTAGATCCATGTATTTTGATTTTATAATACATATATAAGTTTTTTTTTTATATACTTGTGTTGTGAACAAATATAATTAAAATAAGTCTACCTTTGCCTCATCACAAGGAAAAAAAAAAAAAAAAAAAACCACCCAAATCCTGATGCGTGATCTACAAAATAAATATACAGAAATTTCAATTACCAAAACATGCAACACTAGCTAGAAAAAACATAATAGAGAAGGATTAATCAAGAAAACCTATCAGTAATAGCAATGATAACTAGCATAAAAATCAAATCCCAGTAGCTGAAAAACGATTAGGATTTATTTTTTTCCTTGCATACACATCTGAGAGCCAACAAAGTAACATATAAGCTGATGAGCAACTGAACCTAATAAACTGACGGAAGCATTCAGAATAGAAAAGCTAGGCCATTAAATGTATGAATTCAAGAACCTTTGGAAGGCGCCTTCTTTGCAGCTTCAGTTGCAGCTTTCTCTGATTCAATCTCAGCCACGATTGCATCGATCTCCGTCTCCTCGAGCTGGCGAAGACCATGTTCTTTTGTCATCACAGCAATTTCTATATTCTTACCCCCACTCTCAACAACCTAAGAGAAACTAAAGCATTATTTAGAATAAAGATAAAGTTTCCGGATTTCTGAAACTCCCAATGTCAAATATGAGCAGAGAAAAATGTAAAATTATTAAATTTTAGAGAGGGAACGAGAAAAATATGATTAACAGAGTAAAGTATAAGGAAACTACTTAGGGAAGTGTTTTTTTGAATGTAGTAAAAATGAAAAATTAGCTAAAGACGTTAAAAAAGCGCCACCAGTGAACCCAACCACAACCCTGCCCACATTTGCAGGTATGAGCATAAATATATGTTCGGCTCATAATCGGGGTAGATTCAATTATTACCCAATAAATTAAAGTCATAATTCAGTTAATCCATTAACCAAAGAATAACTTAAATATGACCACATTCATACCTACCATTATACAAACCAAAAAAGAATGATACACTCAAATGGAACTAGGAAAGAAATTAGAAAGACTTAAATAACATTTAAATTTTCACAAAAGAACTCAATAAATGCTGAATTTCTTCCCATAAGTTTTCCAAGAAAACATGTCATACGCATAAATCAGTAACAAAAGGGTTGTATAAGAGTCTGAATCATCGATATTTAGCAAACAGATTGACTTCAGTAGTATAAAATATGCATCAATTGAGTCAATAATGTATGGTAATAAACAGGTTGATCTGAACCCATACACCAAACCATTATGACACCTCTACAATCAGCCATACCGCGAGAATAAATGTCCTCATGTGAATCAAGAAGCATGCAGATGAAAATTAATTAGTTAGTGTTGACTAGAAATATAATTTACAAAATCATAAACACTATCGAAGAAATTCTTCCACAGAACAAATCAGGGTTGAACCTCTTTATCACCATATTTAGCAGGATAACACAACTCCAAACAATTTAAAGTTTTAGTATTAAGTTTGTTTATTTGCAAAGGTTAATTTTAACAGAGTTAAAGTTAAACCTATTATGATGTGAAAGATGTCAAAGAGTTTGTTATTATGTTGAGATATGTGAGGGATGAAATAAAAATTAGTTATTATTTTGGTATGTGTGTATACTTTGAAATAAAGTTAATTGTTATTTTAAATTATGTGTATGATGTAAAATATAGATAATTTTTAATATTAAATTTTATGTGTAATGTGACATACTTAGTTAAAATTAACTAAGTTAACTTTATCCCAGCTAAACAAACAAGCCTTGACACATTTTTCTGAAATTTAGCATTGACTCTTTTAACAGATACTATAGAACACATCATCATCATAACAATGTCCATTTTTTTGTAATAATAAGCCTCTAAAATACTAGAAAGAGTAAGGAAATACACAGAGTAGACATGGTTGGAGCATATACGCCTTCTCAATTCTCATTTTAGTTACATTTATATTAATCCATGCTAGCTTCCCAAATTGAAGTGTGGCTCGCTTCGTTTTTGAACGCTCTACTCACTGCTATATTTCTAAAGCCAGAACACTCCAGCATCAAATCCATAGTGTAGTACTAAATCATCATGACAATCTATCATATTAGCCTTGTTCTAATATTTTAGGGACATCAATTCTTCTTTATTGTTCTTCAGTTCTTGTTTAACATAGCATGGCATATTAATTTATTATAAAACTATAATACTTTTATCCCCACTACTTTCCCTCAACATTCCTTCTATAATTACTGTCCCCTTCTTATTAACTATACATCTTCACTCATCCAAGGTGCATGTTGCAGCTGAGGGGTCACTTGATGGTGATCCTCAAGCTACCAAAATCAGGGGTGGCTGAGACCATGTTTGTTTAGGATAGGTTTCAACCCAAAAGGCTGAATCAAAATAGTCACACGAAAAGGCTGATTTTGTGCTGGGTAGTCAGCTTTGACTGGTCTATTTGTGTCTATTTTGAAACAGATTGCCAATTGATTTTCCACAAAACTGATCTGCAGGGCTTTCAAGCCTCCTTTTCGGGTGGTCTGAGGTCAAAATCAAATGAAAGTTTAAACAATGCTGCCTAAGTTATGGAACAAAATATAAAATTTGACTAAATTTTAACAAATAAATATGTAAGTGAACTAAAGTTGCATATATGAGAAAAGAATTGACAAAGGTCCCTTTGAATATGCTTCTAAGTTCATTACTCATGAAGTTTTGTGGTTTTCAGATGTTTCATTATAATTTAACAAACATGTCGAAGAAAGCAGTGAACTTATCAAGATTTAAAAAACCCTAACTCTAATGCATACAAACTATAAGTTAATAAAGGCATAAGTATTATCGAAAAACTACGAACACTTCATAAAGCCTAATGATAAATATCAGATATTGATATTCTCCAATATTCCACTAATGTATATATAATACATCATGCGGCATACCATATTTTATTTTATTTTTTAAAATAATTTGATACTTGTTAGATACTTTTCAATATTTCTAATTAGAAAAAAATATTGGATCATTCAAACCACACGAAAAAAAATTTAATGCTTAGACTCAAAGGTTAGCGGTGGGAGAGCAACACACTGGGTTAACATAATTGGGATTGCAAAAAGCTTCACACAAACTAAAGTTTCAGAAATAGAAAAAATTCACAAATGCTAGTGACGACTCTATTTTTTTCAACCTCAACCGACACTTTGTCGTTGCTTCCATTAAACAGGAATCACGCTTCTTCTCTACTACAGTTGAGATCATATTGTAGAAACGATATAACTTTGGCCTTTTATTTTATCTATTTATTCAGCGAATTAGAGACTCAGAGAGGAGGATATACATTTGCTTTGACTATATTAGTATATCTGAATTCAAGTTTATATATATATATATATGTATGTAGGTAAACCATTGAGAACTAATTTGGATAGAATTTTAGAGTAGGTAATTGGTTCACGCTTTTGGACCTCTTAACTAAGATCAATAAAGGGACTTAACTAAGATCAATATATATGTTTACTATATATATTATATTGGTAAACAATCGAGAACTGATTTAGATCGGATTCTGGAGTAGGTAATCAATTTATGCTTTCGGACCTCTTAACTAAGATCAATAAAGGGACAAAACCAATTTGGTCAGGTAAGGAACCAATCCGGACTTCCATGAATAGCAAAATCCAAAACTAGCCTAATCGGTCCATGTGGTGGTCAGCCCAAATATTTAGTCACGACATCTAATATTGAGATGAAAACTAGTTTAAATGAAAGCCAAAATTATGCCACTAGAAAGATTCAATAGGAGCAATCTAAGTAGCATCTTAGAATAAAACCACTTGAATCCTCCTATTTTGTCAGTTGATTGGACCAAAATGCATATATGGGGTGGAAAGCAGGAATGAAATAATATTGAGTAGTGTAACTTCTTAGAATTTAGAAATGTTAAATGTGCGAAAATGAAACTTACAATGAAAGCCAAGCTCTTCATCAACAATATTGAATCTCTTGCAATAACATAGGTTAGAACCGATTGAGACATGGGATTAGCTTAAATAGAAACAGTGAGAAAAGTGTCCATAACTCAAAGCAAGTTGTACAAGTATCAGAGAGATCCCCATTTGTTTGGCCAACTCAAGCCACCCTAAGAGAGGCAATTCCTAAAGCTTAGTTTGGCTGGAGCATTATGTTGGATGTGAAATAAAGTTGATTAATTTATTGAGAATTGTGTAATATGAAATAAAATGATTGTTTAATACTGAATTTTGTGTAAAATAAATATAAAATAAATTTTTAATCTTTTTAAAATAAAATGAAGATTTTAGTCACAGCTAAAATTTCCTTTTACCAAATAGGGGTTAAGTCTTATTGTTTCCTACACCTAGTCCGCCTTCTTTAGAGATAGGGTGTCTTAAAGTTTCCTTGGATGCTTTTACTAGCCCACATCTTTTGAGGGAGGACAAGATAAAAGTGTCATATTGACACTGCTATTATCATGGCTAGCACACTTGATCAGAAAGAAGAAACAAAAGCATGTCCCACCAAACCTTTCATACTTTTTGCTAAAGAGCACTACCCATTTACCCATCGACTGAGAATAGATCTCCAATAGAATATGCAGATATGTTCATAAATATTTGTAAACATAAGGATTTGAACATAGATGGGAACAAGGTGCTTAATCCCCTTCGTCTTGCAGCATTTGGAAAGACACAATTGTTTTCATGGTACATTAAAATTATGTGAATACAAGGGATGGGCAGATCTGGCTGGCCAGGTGGGGGAATTTAGCAACAAAACCAAGCAAAATTCGTTATGAAAATTAAAAATTGACTACAACAAGCCTCACGAAACATTAAGAAACATGCATTACAAGTTGGAGATAATCACCAACAGAGCACAATTTACAAAACAAATCAAATTCACATCATAACAAAATGATACAAGTAACTTAAAAGCAAAACAAGGCTCAAGCCTTCTTTATCTTCAGTGAATAATTAAGTGATTACTCAAACCATAAGTATGACGGTCATACAAATGTTCTCTTTCGTTATCATATTCTAAATTATGTACAATGCCGGGAGTCAACCTCCTAAGAGTATAACAGAACATACAGCATGACTAAGATAACAATAACAATATTTGCATTCGACTGGTCATTCACTTTCCTACAATAACCTTGTCTACTCAGCTTCATCATCCTATCATTTGTGCAATTGAAATTTCTTCTTTTAACAAATGACTTTGTAGTATAATCCTAATTAAACAGGTGCACCAACAAAACAGACAGTAAGTGATCAGTCAATTGAATGTAGCCACGTCAACTAATATTCAGCTAACAAAGAATTAACATGAGGATCACTTGTTTAATTGGAAGACGCTCACTGTTGCCTTGCATAATTTCCATAACTTTCTACATTATTGGCATCATATGCTTCTGGACTACATGTAAGTCATAAATCAAACAATTTAGAACAGATCATACGCCTCTTCTAAAACTAAGACAAAGTTCCTTCAAAAAAACAAAAAAAAAAAAAAACTAAAACAAAGCAGCCTAGAACCTCGATCTTCTATAAAAAAAAAGAACCTTGATCTCGAGATACCTCAAAAAGGAAGAACATGAAGTAACCGACGACTAACCTCCAGGAGTGTTCGGATCGCCAACTTGACCGTCTCCTGGCCAGAAGTCTCCTTATAGTTCTTCTCAAGAAATTCCCTCATGGAATTGGAATTCCTCCCGGTAGCATTGGCTTTCCACGCCGAGAAGGTTCCCGACGGGTCAGTCTGGTATAAAGCCGGTGAGCCGGTGTAAGGATCGAAGCCCACAATGAGAGTGGAGAGGCCGAATGGCCTGACACCGCCGCTCTGAGTGTATTTTTGCTGGAGGCCGGCGATGTAGCGGGTGATGTACTCTACGGTAACGGGATCCTCAAGCGTGAGACGGTGGCTCTGGCACTCAATCCGCGCGCGGTTGATCAGCACGCGGGCATCGGCCTTGAGACCCGCGCACGCTAGGGCTATGTGCGTGTCGAGGCTCGCGATTTTCTTCATGGTCCTTAAATTGCGAGAGATCGGATGCAAAATGTTAGGGTTTTAGCAGAACAGGATCGGTGAAGGGGAGAAGAAACGAGAACCTAGAGTCCTGCAGCTTAGGGGTCGCCTTCTTCTCGACGCCAAGGACGATGGTATCGGTGCCGCGGACACCAACGGCTGCGTTTCCCTTGCGGACGGCCTCCAGGGCGTACTCTACTTGGAACAAGTGACCATCTGGCGAGAAGACGGTGATAGCGCGGTCGTAGCGGGCCATGGCGATGGCGTCGTCTCGGAGCTTCCGGGAATGGCTTAGATCTCGATTGCCTCTTTCCTGAGCGTCGTTCCCCGAGGGAGCGCGATGGTGGAGGCGCTTTTGCCCTCCTGTTTGGCAACTTTGGCTCTCCTGTTTGCCGAAAAGATCAAATCGATTTTACTATAAAATTTGTAATCTTATTTTAATTAATATATACGTGTGAATAAAAAATAAAATTTGAGCATTTAATTCAGTTTTTATTTATGTTATATTATATAAAAAATAATTATTTAATTTAATACTATTTATAAAAAATAATTTAAAAATTTATAAAATTATAATTCGAAAGATGATATATAAATAAGATGATATGATATGATATAATATTAAAATAATACATTGAACTAAATATTTTTAGTTATATTAAAAATTATATAAAATATGAAATAAAATTAATTAATGTATTAAAAATAATATAAAATATAAAATAAAAAATTTTATGTTAAAAATTAATTTAATATATTTTTTAATTTTTATAATAAATGAATTATTTTAATTTTTAGCATAACTAAACAAGACCCTTTAGCTTGACGAGTTGATCTTTTTGATCAATTGGCCATTTCTTGAAGGACAAGTATTTTTTTTTTTTAAGATTATGGAACCATTCATATTTCCAAATGTGTACCTATACAATTTTTTTTCAATTCTTTTTCAAATATCACAACTTTATCACCTTAATTGAAAATTATAGTATTGTAAATAAAAATCTGAGGCCTTCTACTTTCAAGCAAGCTTTCTCATCACTAAACAAGGTGACGCTCCTGCACCTATATAATTTTTTAAGTCAAAACTCGTTTATCATATTTTAGTTAAAATACTCATATTTTTAGATAAAATTTCTTAAAATTTATATTTTTAATAAAAATTCAAAGTTTTTGGAAATCACAATAATAGAAACAGTTGATATCATCGAAACTGAAACTTCTTTTCTTTGAGTAAAATTGAAAGTATGTTTTAAAATCTTATTTAATTCAATCTAATTTGAAAAAAATTAATTATTTAATTTAATAATATTGCAACATTGCAATCACGAGTAACTCAAGCTAAATCATTCTCGTGTTCAAATTACTAACTATTGAGATGTTAGAATTAAAAAAAAAATCTACTATTTCTAATGTTAATTCAATAAATTTTCTCTTATGTTTTCTGTAATATATTTTAATTTGCATTTTATCTCTATCCAAAGCGACATCAGAAAGAAAACAGTTTTACAAGATCATGTAATTTACAAACTCATGTATTATAAATGTATTTTTCATTAGTGTCTTACTCCCATCCCTTTGTGTTGAAATAAACCTACCATTTTTTTATGCAGGAGTCTGTTAGAGCGAATTCAATACGCAAACTAGTAATCTAAATAAATAAATTATATAGATTAGCATTGAATACTCATATAAACATTGCACAAGCTTACACTCAACATAAACATCAAATAAAACTATTACTAAAACTAAATTCACGTATTAATCTTTTTTTTTAATTTAATTACATTTATTTTTGAGTCCCGATTATATCGCCTCCTCTGCCCTACACATATGGAGTAGACCTCAATATGACTACAGTCCACAAGTTAACACCATCTGGGATCAAATTTGTCATACCCTTAGCATAATAGATTTAGACTATTATCTTCTAGTGAGGTAGCTCTTAGTATGACACAGAGCACACCAAGATGTGAAAATATTTTGGCCTTGTTTAGCTCGAGCTTTTTTTTAGACATGAGGGAAAATTAATTTATTTTTTAAATTTAATATAAAAATAAATTATTTTAATATTAGAAAGTACATAAGATGTGATATAAAGTAATTTTATGATTTATATTTGTGTTGGATGTACAATAAAGTCGATTCTTACAGTTAAAATTTATGTTGGGCCAAAAAAATGCCTTGAATCAAATAAGGCCAAAGCAGATTTCTTGTCTAAAGTTCGAGCAAACAAGAAACTATTTAAATGATCTAATTTTAAGTTGCACAAATATAATAGTTAAAGACATAGATATGAACTAAAATTCTGTAAAGTTTCAAAATAATTCAATTACATTTAATACCATTTTTTCCCTTAAATCTAAGTTCTGTCAGGTTAAGGAAAAATCCTGATATCTAAAATTAATTAGTATAAAATTTAACTTTTTATTCAAAATTAATGGTGGGTTTAAATAAAAGGTTGTAGCTAACATATTGAACCAAAATTTTGCCCAATTTTATTTAAATTCAAGATCATTTGATATATTAAAATCTATTACAATCCATGCTTTAGATTTCTATCTAAAATACAGTAAATTAATTCTGAATATCAAATTCAAACACAGAAAGTCACTCAAATCTATTTATATGAAACATATAAAATGTTATTTTAAATTTCTAGAAGTCTTTTAAATAGCAAATAAAATTTTATTCAATTCTGATTTCATTTAATACAAATTTTGCTCCTTAAAGTCTAGTTCTGACAGAAAATGACTTAAATTTAATAATTTAAATTTAAGAGTTCTTTAGTTCATCATAGAGAAAAAATCACAGAAACATACAATTAAAGAAATTGTATTAGACTTCACCATCTATAACATATTTAAAATTCAAATAAATGGAATATAATTTGCCTACTTTATGAGTCGAGCAAATAGAATGCCCAATCCTCACTCTTTTTCTCTTCCTAACAAGCATGCAAAGCCACCGAGTCCCCCAAATTCGTGTCATGTATGAGCTCCAAATGCTCTTCTTTTCACTCCTATTAAAACCTGTTTGGCGTAAGGACCAAAACAGGACTAAAATAGTACTAGTTTAAAAAATAACAATAATAATAATAAATAAATTATTTTAATTATTCTACACAAATTTTAATATAAAAAATAATATTTTACTTCATATACTCAATAATTTTTAATAAAAATAATAATACAATTTTATTTCATATCTTAGATCAAAATATTCGATTTAAATATTTTAGTCTAGAATGTGAAATAAAATTGATATTTTTATTTTAAATTATTGAGTATGTAAAGTAAAATAATATTTTTTATATTTGAATTTGTGTAGAATGATTTAAAAAATTTATTTATTATTATTATTATTATTATTATTTTTTAAATTAGTACCATTTTGGTCCTATTTTGATCTTCTTTTGGTCCTGTTTTGGTCCTAACGCCAAACAGGGAAGACTAGATTTTTCTTATTTCCTCTCGCTCTCTTTCTCTATGTGCAAATTAAAGGAGAGGAGTGGCCGGTAGTAAATTCAAAAAAATAAAAACCTTCCTCTTTTCCTCCTCATTAATTTTATTTTTTATAGCTTTCAACTTCGTCATGCCACTTGGCATTATAACTTACCGCTTGTTCTTTAAACAAATTCCTAAACCGTGTATCATGAATCATGACATATTTCATAGCTAATTTCAAAATAAATCTAGATTTAGGCCCTGTTTAGCGTGAGGACTAAAATCAAAACTAAAATAGTACTAATTTAAAAAACAACAATAATAATAATAAATAAATAAATTTTTTAAATTATTCTATACAAATTTTAATATAAAAAATAATATTTTACTTCACATACTCAATAATTTTTAATAAAAATATAAACTTTATTTCACATTTTAGATCAAAATACTCGATTCAAATATTTTAGTCTAGAATGTGAAATAAAATTGATATTTTTATTTTAAATTATTGAGTATGTAAAGTAAAATAATATTTTTTTTTATATTAAAATTTGTGTAAAATGGTATAAAAATTTATTTATTATTATTATTGTTGTTTTTTAAATTAGTACTAATTTGATCTTATTTTAGTCCTGTTTTAATCTTTGCGCCAAACAGGACCTTAGTCTGCATGAATAATCCCTTTAATAATCACTGCATCCATTAATGCTAGATCAATTCCAAATTTGGTGGAATTGCATCTAAGTCAAAGATCCTTCATAGCTTTAACTCTAAATCATCTTTGGATTTAAATGAAAACCTCAACTACTTGAAAGTCTCATCATGTTCATCCTCCTTAATTTAACACAATTTCAATTAATAATCTCAACACTTTGAAAAATATTTAGCAAGTCTTACCATTTACAATTCCTTCATCTTGGGCCCTTTTTGGGTTTCAATTAAAATCTACAACTAAATTTGAATCATTTACTTTTTAAGCTTTAACAACTCATAATTTTATTTGTCATTCATAATACAAATATATAACTCTAATTTGTTTTACTCCTAATTATTTTTTTTTTGGGATGTTACGGATATATTTTAAAAGGAATGTTTGATTTTTATGTTATTTTGTTTACATCTGTAATCCATCCTGAAGTTTGTTTGTTTGTAGAAATTAATTTTAATAAAATTGAATTTAAATTTTAACAAAATATTTTTATTAAAATTTATAAATAATATAAAATAAAGTTAGTTGTTATATTAGAATATACGAAGAATATAATATAAGTTAATTATTATTTTGATATATATATATATATATAGGATATGAAATAAAATAAAAATTTTATTTTAAATTAGACATATAATGTGAAATATAATTAATTTAATATTAAATTTTATGTGAAATATGATATATCTGATTAAAATTAATTAAGATAATTTTAACTTAATTAAAGAGACAGGACTTCTATGTGAAACAAATTATTAATATGCAAGAAAGCTCGACTCCAAATGAGTTTTATACATCTTGCTATATGTCTGAATAACATGTAGAATGTACATGAAAGTTTAAAATTTAATCGAAATTTATCAGTTTGATTTTTTCTAATCTATTTCGATAGACTTTGATAAGAAAAAACCACACTTTTCAATTTTGGGCGAAATCAAGTTTTTAAACCTCAATGAAATGACCGATTTTGATAGTTTTAATTTAGATCGGATTTTAGTGAAAACTGATTGAAAATAGTTATCGAGTTTTATTTTTGGTCAAAACTTGATAGTTATGACAATTTTATTCAAGTTTAAGCTGAATTTTTTAGTAGATTATTCTTATAAATTTTTTTTTAAAAAATAATTTATAAATTTAATCGTTTTGATAATTGATTTGATCGATCTGATCATAAATCAGATAGTAAATCAACTCTTAATTCGTTCCAATTTTACAATTTTGTTTGTCGAGAATACAAGAAATTTGACTTTGATCTTGTCTATATCAAGGCAGTTTAACACAATATTCTATTTAAACAACTAATATTTATTATATCGATGTATTTTAGTCGAAAATAAATATTTGATGAACTATTACGGACATCTGACTGAGTTTTAATATAATACCGGTAATTACATATCTTTCTAATAATATATAGATCTATTTTAAGCGAACAGTCACTTTTAGAGACTAATTTATGACATGTCAATGTATTTGAATTTAATAGTAATATTTTTACAGCTATTCCTTACATTACATTGAATTCAAGTGGCATACAAGCTTTTAGAATACGATTCACTTTTTGATAGTAAATTGAATTATTTTAAGCTAATAGCACTTTCAGAGACTAATTTATGACATATCAATGTATTTGAATTAAATAGTGATATTTTTACAGCTATTCATTGGATTAAAGTTGAATTCAAATGGAATACAAGCATTCAGAGTACAATTTATTTCATAATAAGTTTTTTTAACTGAATACTAACAATTATATAAGTATTCATTTACTTTTTATTGTATTTAAAGAGAACACAAGTAATTTAACTTTGATCTTGTCTATATGAAAGTATTTTAATATAATACTCTAATTAAACAAGTAATATTTGCTATCTCGATGTATTTCAACCGAAAATTAATTGATATTTGACGATCTATTTGGGACATCTGATTGAGTTTTAATGTAATACCGACAATTACATATTTTTTTAACAGTTTATCGATTAAGTTTAAGTGAATAAGCACTTTTAGAGATTGATTTAGAGCATATCAATATATTTTAATTGAATAGAGATATTTTTACATCTATTCATTACATTAACGTCAAATTTAAGCGGAGTATGAGCGACTAAAATTAAGTTTTAGAACCTATTTGGTCCCTAAATTATTTTGGTGATGATTAAAATTAAAATAATACTTGATTAGAAAATAATAATAATAATAAATTTATTATATTCTACATAATTTTTAATATAAAAAACTTTTTTATTTAATTATTTTTAACAATAAATTTAATTATTTATATTAAAAATTATCTAAATTATAAATAAAATTAATAATTTTATTAAAAATAATTGGTGATATAAAATAAATATTTTTTTATATGAAAATTCGTGTAAAGTGCGGTAAAATAATAATAATAATAATAATAATATTATTATTATTTTAATTATTTTAATTAAATATTACTTTGATCTACAACACAGGTTTTACACTTAGCCGAAATGCGATGCTCCCCCTCCATTTAATCCTTCCGGCCCTATTTGTTTGCCCATTTAAAATTACTTTAATTTAATTTTAATCAGGCATAACACATCATACATAAAATTTAATATTAAAAATTAACTTTATTTTAAATATTACACATATTATTAAATTAATAATTAATTTACATTACATTCCTCAAATATTCTAATATAATAATTAATTTTATATTATAATTCTTATACATCTCAACATAATAATTAATTTTATTTCACAAAATTCACAATTTTTAATAAAAAAAAATCTTTATCCTCCGAGTTCCCATGGGCTACCCAAGGGATCGGTCTTCTCCTTTGCGCATCGGCGTGGAAACGGTTGAAGAGAAGAGAGGGAGGTGAGCTCGGGCCCTCTCCTTCCCCTCTTATTCCTCTCCCTCTCTCCTCTCCCCTCTTCCTCTCCACGGCAGCAGTGCCAGCGACGACCTCATTTCTTCTTCAGCAAGAACGGCGAGCGTCGCCGCCCCTTTCCCTCTCCAGAAACGGCAGCAGCGCTTCCCCTTCCTTCTTCAGCAACAACAGCAGCAGCGGCGCCCATCTCCGCTACTTCAAAAAAAAGAAAGAACACACACACACAGAGGAGGCCTCTTTCTCTCACTCTCACCGTCCCATTCTCTATATCTCTCTATATTTTATTTTATTTTTCTGGATGTATGCTCTGTGATATATGTTGTGATGAACGCTCTGTACTGCTGGATTTTCTGCTCTTCCCTGATCTCTTCGTTGGACTTCAAACGGCCTAGAGCTACTCTCCGGTGGTTGGAATGCCTTCCAGTACACTGTTAGGCTGCCGAAATCTTGCCAGAATTCTTTGCTGGACTAGGCCCACCATTGCCGGCAGCCACCGTCGATCTCCTCCAATTTTCTCCAATTGAACAGAGGAAGTTAGAAGAAGAAAATCCTAATGGATTAATCGTGTGACTCCCATACTCGTCACACCAATAATTAACATTCATGGGGAGAAGAGAATTCAAATAAACAGCAGAAGAAGCAATATTTAAGTCAAAGCACTACTACAAGATCCATATTACTGCAACCTAAAATAGAAATAAATTACTAAAAAAGATAGCAAACAGTCCAAACTACTAGGAGTTTCTACTAAGCAAGTAAGCAAGATGTCTCTTTCTAAAAGAATAAAGAAATAATCTAGTTCTTCTCTTAGATAATATTCTCCTTATTTCTGTGATCTTGTGCACCAATACCTGCTATGTTAGCGATATAAGTCTGTTAGAACAGATTCAATAAGTTATGCATAATAAAGTTTTTATAATAAAAATATTAAACAATTATAATGATGATAATAACGTGATAACATGGTAACTAAAGTGAATTAGGAACACCAATTAAGCCTTGGACAATAGAACCATGGGATTTTGACATTTCATTGCCTCCATTGAAATCATGCAATGTGTTTGGTTAGCCTACCATTAATCAAAAGTTTTATTTTCCAATGAGAAAATGAATATGTAACTTCAGGGTCTTGTTTTTGTAGAAAATTGTCGAACTTTAGAATTCTGAAAGTCTTAGAGTTATACCTTTTGGAGTAATATTTTCAATCTCTCTTTGGGAGAGCTTCTTCAATTCAATCGATCATATCTGGCACACCCGTGGAACCCTTTTACCATGAGAGCACACAACCATCACCGCTTAGCTGCCACCACTGTCCTTATCCCTCTCCACCTCTAGATAGATGCGAAGCTCGCATGCCTTCATGATTTGGAGGTGGTCCCTCTACAACTCCTTCCCACAGCTCAATGCCAAGCTCCCTTCCCATTACTGGAAGAATGTGTACAAGGCATTAGAGCTCCTTCATTTTTCATTAATTTTATAAATATCCCTCCTTTTCATTTCATTTTCTTTTCTTAAGCCCTAATATACTGGTCAATTTAGTGCTTTATATACAGGCTGTTTTTTTTTTGTTCTTTGTAATTGCTATGGCATTGATCCCAAATAAAGAAACAACATAGTGTCTACCAGTGGTCATATAGTTTTCTTGTACAAACTTAATGGTGGACACTTTTTTTCATTCAAATAGAATTTCATGTGACTAATTTACTGTTGGCATGAACAATTCCCGGCAGGTGCTTTCCCATTCATAGAAGCATTTTTTATTTACTTTTCCCTACTTTTAGTCACTCTCAATAATATAAAATTGAAAGATATGACAATAATTTCATACTCTTCACCAGAATTTGGGTTTAAGGGTTGTTGAAAAATTAAGCAAACGCAAGGTGAATTGCCACATATCATTTGCCTTTGGTGATCATTAAAGATCGGTTGAGCTGGTTACTTAATACCGAAATCGCAAGTTGTGCAATCATTAGTGTGAATCATAAGTGTTTCTGCCTCTAAATTTATTTCCTCATATCATTCTTTTACCTTTAGCTTTTGTTTTATGGTGGCCAGATGCCTTTGTGGATGCAGATGGTTCCAAAGCTTTGATGGGTGTTACTTATCTTCATTGCTCTTTTAGTCAATAAAGAAAGGTGAGAGCATGAATGCTATAGATTTGATGAAATGGTAACTAATGCTTACAGATACGAGAATCAAATGTTATTCCTTAATCAATTGAATGAATCATGTGTTAAAAATCATTTGAATGACTCATGAGTCGATTTCTCTCTCTAAGTTTTTTTCCAAACACCATTCTTGTTTCTTAGCTTTTCTTTTATAATGTCCAATTAATTTTATGGTTGCTAGTGGTTTTTTGAAGCTTTGGTTCATGTTGCTTATCTTGAGTGCTCTACCAATCATTAAAAAAATAAAATGAAACCATATATAGATTAATGAAAAGATAATTAAAGCTGATTGATTATATGGATACTATTTAATAGTATGAAATGTTGCACAGATCAAGGCTTTTTCATGTATGCAGTTCATAATTGCTGAATGTGTTTTTAATTCTATCTGTATGTTGCATGCATTCAATATTGCCTCAAGCTTTGTGCTCCATGTATTTGTTCTCCAACATAAATTGCTAATATGTAACGATGTTCCATCTCACAGGGATTCTACGTAAACCATGGGTTATTTTTTCTTCCTTTCTGAGTTTGTGCTGCATATATAATTCATGTTTGTTATGTCCGCTTTTACATTTTCATAACATTTAAACTGTTGGTGCTGATTAAACTAAATATATATATTTGATCTATCTTCATTTATTTTATTTTCGTTTAGCTATCTCTTGCCTTATCTATATTGATATGAGTGGATGAGTAACCATAGATGTTGGGACCATCTATGATTAATATGATTGTGTGTGCGATTCAAGTATGCACATATGGGAACTAACTTTTTGTACAAGTATGAATTGGCTTTATAGGGTTTGTGCCAGTAATTAGATGAATCCAGAACTTTTTCTTAGTTTTAGACATATTTCTGGAATGTGGTTTTTCAGATTAGTTTCCAATTAAGAAAAATAAGAATAGTTTTTAATACAAAAGGTTGACAGGTTTTGATATCTCAATTATTGTTAGAGAGACTAAAATTATGTTTCTGTGAGAAGATGTGTCTAATAGGCACAACATAAAAATATATCCCGAGACATTAGCAATACATCTATACCTTTCTTTCGTAAGGGATTATATGCCTATGCTTAATTAGAATTAATGTGTATTTATCTATACATTTGCATTAATTTTATTGGATCTGGTGAGCTTGTTTTATGTTGATTAAAGACAAATCTTGATTTTTCTCGTCGGAACCACTTTTACTCTGATTGGTTCCAAATGCGCTCCTTTTCTTGATAGAGATGGAAGCATTGATGTAGGAATGGAAGGGGATTCCCTGCACTCGCTCTCTACAAGACTAACTCGTAGAACAGACGGGAGCAGCCACATCCTTCGGCATACTCAAGGTATTTTGGAGTATTAATTTCTAAGTACTAATTTCGATAATACCAATTTTGATTGTAAAATTTGATTGTCTGGAATTTTATCTAGCATTTGTTTTGGAGCTGGTGTAAGTTCAGAATGCGTTTATGCTGCAGATTCTCAAGGTAGCTTTTTTTCTCTGGGGAAAGCTTCGCGAGATCCTATGAAGATGGTTTGCCAGCGGGGTTGCGTACGCCTGTTCTTGGTATCGACGATTGCATGGATGATGCTCATTTTGACTGCTTTGCTCTTTCATGTGTGGTCTTGTCGCTCTGAGATCAGTTTTTTTGCAAGTATGTTACTTGGAGTAGAATTGATTAAATGGTTTTAGGTGTATAATATTGACAATGCTTCTTTTGAATGAATGCTGTTGCTTATTAAATGAAAGCAAGAAGCCTTTGAAAGTAAACTCGCGATACAAATAGACTATAGAGAAGAAGCCCAAGAAAATAAACTACTAGGAGAGGAAGGCCTAGGGGATGATACCTGACGGAACCACAGGCCGAGAAAAAAAATCTGGCTCAATAGGAGAAGATAGGGGAAAGGACCTATAAAGTTCGAGGGAGTTTCTAGGGAGCAAAACAAAACCCTGAAACTATTTAGCGGATGACACAACACTCGAGAGAAGGGAAGAACTATTGAGAAAAATGTTATGGATGAGTCTAGCCTAAACCTCGTTCGTGAGATGTTAAAGAAAGATGCATGAGTTAAGACTTACAACCTGTCATGCGAGAATCACCCAAGCTCAAAACCTGATGAAGGTTGACGCTACATGAGAAAACTGCTATGGGATTTCATGGGAGTTGCTTAAAAGATACATGCAATCGATGCGCCTAAACCTTTGGACAACAGATGTCTCTAGTTGTACCTAGGTGATTGGGTGTAATGTCGAATATGGGACTGTTGGGTTTTGGATTAGAAGGAGATGTAAAAGGTCCGGTAACAATCGCCTATAAATTAAAGAGGAATCACATGCATATAGACTTTTCCTAACAAAGACTTAGTGGGATTCAAGAAAATCTTTCACACTCCACTTCTTCTTCCACACCTACTTTTTTTGATACTTCAGCATTTTGAGGGAGAGTGAGAGGAAATCAATTGGAATACTGTGTTGGTGGCTCCTACGACTAGGACTGAGAAATCTCATGAGTTTTATGTAACCGATGGGAGGAGAGAGACCCAAAGCCTCATTGTTCTTGAGGAGTTAAGCACTATCATCTCCTAAGGAGGTAGAGTTGGGGACCCTACAAAATGGAACACCATGGTTGCATTTCTCTGGCTTATTGTTAAATTTGTCTTTGTTACAATGGTTAATTTTGCATGCATCTAATCTTCCTCATGATTCATAATTGTTTCTTTGCAGCTCTTTGTAGAAAGGATAGCAAGGTGCTTGTGATTTTGGATACAAGGGGTCTTTCCCCGAAGCTGCAGCATCGTAAGTTTAGGATCAAATGGTCTTCTCTTCCATTTAAACTTTGCTAAGTTTGCAATCTTATCTTCTTAACTTTTTGTTGTTAGGTTGCAGTATTCCTCTTGCTGATGACCCTGACGCAATAGAAATTCCAGGCAGAACTCTAGATATACTTCCAAAAAACTTATCATACATAACAGTTGATACAGAATCTCTCACACTGTTTGGTGGACACCAAAGCTGGTCAGACAGAGAGAATAGCTTTAAGTTAAATGAAACTATGAAGGTAAGCTCCAAATATTGCATGTAATATTGTTGTTCATCAACAAATGAAAGCATCCTATTTTAACTATCTAATTTGCATATACAATACTTTTATGGCCTGGAGTCAACATCTCGACACTCACACATTATATCCATAATTTTAAGAGCCATCAAACAAAAATTAATTTATAATTCTGAACTATCTACTATTGCTCCAGGAGAGGGTGATCGAGCATAAATTACATTATGATATTAGGGTATTATAGAATCAGTTTAGTTTTATGTCAGACAGATCTACTATGGAAGTTATTTATTTGTTAAGAGGTTTAATAAAAATGTTTAGGGAGAGAAAAGAAGATCTGTATTTGGTTTTCATTGATTTAGAAAAAACTTGGGTTGTGTTTATATTGATCTTCCTTCATCATGAAATAATGATAGAAAATAACTTATGTAGTTATACAAGTAACAAATAGTTAAACACAAACTTGAAATTAATCAAGTAAAGATAAAATCATCCAAAATAAATATACCTCTTTAACAAAAATCAACCTGAATATTGAGAATCTTTAATCAGTCAAATTAGTTGACATGTCAATTAGCATCCTTCATTCCAAATCAATCTCCAAATCACATCTATGCAATGTAATCACATCTCAACCATTAGTTGACGGTGGTAGACTTCCTCTAGAGTAAATCAATAGTCCTCTGTAATGGTGTTCCCACCACAGTAGCTTGGTGTAGAAGTTATAAGTAATTCATATGCTCTTCAAACCGTGTAAAAATATGATTCATAGTTATGAAAAATCATGTACAGTTAACCAGACATATAAAAGTTAACCAAACACTTAGGTGCTGTCATCTTGATTAAAATTGGTAGAGTTTTAAATATAAATTGATTCACTTCTATTAACAATTGTGAGTAAAGTAGACCAACATAACGTTTTCCTGTGTTTCAAGCTGAAATCAAACCAAAGTTGCTAAGAATGGCAGATGGAATCTGGAAACTGAGCCTGTGGACCATTCTTTAGCTCAAATTCTCCAAGCACTAAAGTATTTTCATTTTTTTTCAATATTGTATCAAAATTTATAAACGTTGATTTGATGAAAGTCTTAGCATGTTGGCCAACAGTGTTTGTTTTTTATGCTCTGTAAAGTTTTATACTATGTAATGATTCATACATTAAACAAGCCACTTGTACTCAAAATCAAAACAAATTTGGTATCAAGCTAGATCTTGTGGCTTGAAATTGGGGTTGACTTAGTTCTAGCAAATTTTCATTTGTGTCAAATGCCATATGAAGTCAAGCTTTAAAAAGTTTTCTTCAAATTCAACTTCTTGTGACTTTGTTAATAGATGCTTTTGCCTTTTGAAGCTTAATCTGACAGAAACTTAACAGTTATGCTTTTTCAAAATCATGAGAAGATACGTACTATCAGCTAACATCTAGCTGTGAAGTTTTAAAACTGTATTATGTATCTCTACAGAGATAATACTGATTGTGGTCAGATTAAATGCTCTAGACATTGTGTCTCTGTAAACGGGTTATAGAAATCGTGAGAACTGAAGATGCATATGATGATCAGCATATCATGATCCCTTAGCCTTTTGGATTGCCAGTAGGTCGTAATATTAAAATTTATAAATATACGCTAATGCTTACTTGCTATGTAGTAATTGGCACAAGTCACATGTTGGTTTTTTATTGCTCCAAGAAGGCACTTATTTTTTTATGAGGGGAGGTACTTAAAGAAAAATCAAGGACGTAAAGGAGAATAATGAGCAAGAGGGATGGGGGAAGGAGGGAGGGGAGAGAGGTTTTCGGTGGGGTTCTTTCTTCTCTGGTTCTGGTGGATCCCACAAGTGTGGGAGAGAGATCATTGGGTGAGGGGGTAGGTTAGGGCACTAGACTATTTTGGTAGTTTAAAAATTTTAAAACTCACATTTTTTTATCACAGCGGTGATGGAAATTTAACAAAAATCACTTAAAAAGACCAGCTTCAAATGTTTAAGTTGATCTTAGGGACAAGTTTGAAAATGTAATGAATCTTAGGGACCTAGATACTAGTTTTTAAAAATTATGGGCATTTTTGATATTACTTGTAATCTCATGGAACTCTATGTACTTACCCTAAATTTTTTCATTGCTATTTTTGTTTTTGTTCTTTTGAAATTTTGATTTCTAGAAATACATCTATTTTCTAGGTGCATTGTGGATTTATTGAAAATGGTGGCGCAGAGATGGATAATGTGGATGCAAACTATGCTAAGAAATGCAAGTTTGTTGTTGCATCTGGAATCTTTGATGGCTATGATACTCCTCATCAACCAACAAACATTAGTCGTCGTTCTCAAAAGCTCTTCTGTTTCCTGATGGTGGTGGATGAGGTATCACTTGATTTTATCAAGCAAAATGTTAGTGTTAGAGTCGACAAGAATGGAGGGAACTGGGTTGGAATTTGGCGACTTGTGACCTTGCGAAATACACCATATGATGAGCCCAGAAGAAACGGAAAGGTTCCAAAAATATTAACTCAGAGATTATTTCCTCAAGCTCAATACAGCATTTGGATTGATGGAAAAATGGAACTTATTGTTGATCCTTTGCTTATTTTGGAACGGTAGGTTGGTTCTCTTCTTCTGGATCCCACCTCTGCAGTAGTTAGAAAGAGAGGCTTAAATACATGCTAATAGTAAACTTGCTTATTGATATATTGATCATTCAAATCACAAATTTGTGGAGATCTAGAAAATTTACATCTCTCATATTAGTCATAGATATTTGCATGCATCATGCCATTTTGGGCAAAAATGAAAAGATTATTTCTAAAGTGAATATGCCATTAACACTTAGTTATTGCGTTGAAACTGTAGTAATTTCACATTCTAATTGTTACAATTTCATTATGGTAATTAGGATGGTTCGCATGTAAGTAGACTAGTGTAGCATGTATGCAAATTTGCCTTCTAAAAAATCATACTACTAACTGAACTTGGTACTTTAAGCAGGTATCTATGGCGGGGTAAGCACACATTTGCAATTGCTCGTCATAAACATCACAAGAGTATATACGAGGAGGCTGATGCAATCAAGCGCAGAAAGCGTTATGCTCGGCCTTTAGTTGATCTACATATGAAAATTTATGTTTATGAGGGAATGGAACCATGGAGTCTGAAGAAAAGAACATTTAGTGGTATGACTTTCATTTTTACCTTTCCCTTATATGAGTTTCTCTCTCTTTTTAATATATAGTTGTTACTTGCTTAAAGATTTCTGCCCTGAACCTGACCCATTGAGGACCATGATCTTCTTAGCGTATCTCATTGGTCACCCAATATCTGATTGGCTCTAATTAGGTTTTAGTTATAAAGAAAGTAACAATAAGAAGTTATATTAACCAAACCTAACTCCATAACAATCTAAAAAATAATGACAATAAAAAAAGAAATTTAAAATTATAAAAAAATGATTATTAAAAAAAATCAAATTTGGCCCTCCCAATCTTAAAAATTAATTAAATCTGTTTTTTAAACATTTTAACTCAAAATAATCCCAAATCGTCCTCAGTTTCTCTCAAAAAATCAATTAACCTCTATCAAACGCACTCAACAAGATCAAGCTAACTCTAATCGATGCCAACGATGTACAACTTAATTACAATATGAAATAACATCAAAATCTAAATTTAATAAACATATTTACACACACACTCACATACACACACACACACACACATATATATATATATATATATATATTACACGCACACACACACGTAAGTTCTCAAAACCTAAATCAATTCTTAATCACTTGTAATCCATTAAAACTCCTAATTAGCATCAAACCACCTTACTTAAACCTAAATTTTCTAATTAAAAAAGGCTCTCAAATATAATGTTATCTCATATTTTTGTGCGGAGAGGGTTCTCTTTTTTCTATGGTGGATCAACTTGTCATATTAAACTTGCCTATTCATTGCCATTCAAATCACAAGATTTCCATTATACACGTTCAAAATTTATTTATGTTACAACAAAACCTGAGTTTGGATGAATGCAATGATTGTTCAACAATCTATATAACTTACATCTAATGTTGAAATCACCATGTAAATGACACAAGAAATAAAACCGTTTTAAGAAATAATATTTAATGCTTTGATTATGCTATGCCGTATATAATTTCTGTACTTTGAATGTCAAATATGTAAATGAGCAAGGTCTACGTTGGCAAATATATTATTTTGGGATAATTACTTGCATGTTACAATAAACTTATCATCTTATATATTATCCATCCATAATTAATAAATTACAGTGTGCACACTTATTATACTATGTACATCATAATCTACAAAAATATTACATCGGACACACCATGATTATGGCATGAAGGTAATTTTTACACACCATGATTATGGACGTATAATATGTAAACTCACAAGTCTACTAAGCATATAGGTAATTATCTTTTTTTTTTTTTTCAGAAAGGAGATGAACTGCCACATCATGACTTTGCAACACATTATTTTCTGTAAATGTTCGTACTTATTAGCATAATATTGATGCAGATGTGCCAGAGGGGGCAGTCATCATAAGGGAGCACACTGCAATAAACAACCTGTTCAGCTGTCTCTGGTTCAATGAAGTCAATCTGTTCACTCCAAGGGACCAAGTCAGCTTTGGTTATGTAGTATACAGGCTAGGAGATGCCTTCAAGTTTCACATGTTTCCCAACTGTGAGTATAATTCTCTCTTCATATTACATAAACACACCAGGGAGCATTCTTCTGCTGTTGAATGGGTTAAAAATATGAGTGAATTTAAAGGTAAAAAGAGCTCTGAATTGAGAGAGACAAGAGGAGGATTAGGCCTCTGGAGACCTTACCCTGCAGACCTCAGTTCTGTGAGGCTTCCAGAGGTTTCAAGATCTTCCCCAGCAGGCTGAGTTCTTTGGATGATAATCTTTGCCACAGCTTTGGCTTATTCTTTATATTCAATCAATATATATATATGGGATTTTGGGGAAGGTTGTGAGAGAATTTGAGCTTGTAAATCCTTATTGATCATTGTTTTAATGCAGATAGTACTGACATTTTATGTTTTATTCTTAAAAAATTTTGGGGATTCACAGGCTACGGATATTGAATAATTGGGTAAATTGCATATAGATTTCTGTGGTCATAAAAGTTTTGCATGTTGGTCCATAGATTTTGAATCATAAGTTTCTCGTGTCTTAGAGTTTTTACACGCTTGAATCGTTGTAGTTGGATGCCTGAAGTTAGCAATTTGTTGCTATTTGATCCTGTATCTTAAGATTTTTGCATTATTCATATACATTCCAAGTAGCCACAAAAATGCTTTGTGAATGCTGGATGAATGCATTGTTGTATCGAATAATTTCAGCTAAAATTGACAGAATAGAGGGACTGTTTTGTAATAGTGTATACTGAATTTAGGGCAGGTACTGAGTTGATTCTTTACTTTGAATGAAAAAAAAAGTTGTCGAGTTTATTTCACCTAAAAATTGTATTTTATGAGTTGAACCTGGTTGGTAGTAGGGGTGAGAATGATCCGAGTTTGAGCCGAGCCAGGCACAAATCAAATTCGGCTCGTATCAATTCGATTCGAGTTTGAACTGGCTCGTTTTCATTTCGAGCTGACTCGAGACTTGATTGAGCTAATTCAAATTTTTCATGAAGTGAAAGTTTTTTTAAAAAAAAGTGATTTTGTTAGAATTTTAAATTAGATTAATTATTCCTAGTAGATTATTTAATAGATATTCTAACCACAATTAAGTTATACTTTTACAAAAGTAATAAATAATTGAATATATTATTAATATTTTAAAAATAGAAATCGAGCCAATTCAATCCGATCCGACTTTGACTTGTCGGCTCAATAATTCGAGCCGAGCTTAATTCGAGCTACATATCGTTCCGAATATCGAGCGATTATTAATTTTCGAACCAAACTCTCACCTTTAGCTGGTAGCCATAATTTTATTTAGATTTATGTACCATATATATAATTATAATATTTCAAATGGGCAAGAACATGCATGTAATTTAAAAAATTATATTATTAATTCATTTATATAAACTTTAAGATCTACTTGAAAAAAAAAATATTCAAAACTCTAAACAAAGAAAGCTAGATTTTCCCAATTATAATGTTAAAGAAAAATCTGCATATTAAATTAATTGTCATAATATTTAATTAATATTAATATAAAATTAAACTCTTATTAAACACAGCAGTTTAGTTGTTGAATTGTAAAATATATTCGAAAAATATAGGATCAGAGCTGCCAGGTTTGTGAACCCAAACCTCTCTATTTGGTAAGAAGATTTTTTTTAAATGAACGAAATTATTTTAAAAAAAAGAGAAATAAAAATAATAGGGACATTTACTTGATATACGCAGAAATTAAATTAATTTATAGATTTCACCGTAAATCTCAAAATATTATAGATATCACTTCTAAAACAGCTATTTTTTTTATTTTTCACATCTTGCAGTAAATTCTATCAGAAGATTTAATCATAGTTAAATCTCAGAAAAGTCTGATGCCTGCTCGTCATGCCCGCGTAAGAAGAAGATGCAAATAGCAGTAATGCTCACGAGAATACGTTGCCGCCTCGCGTGAATATGCTGCCGCCGGAATCAATGCAGCTCTGCGATGCCATAACATGAAGGTCGATGGTTAGACCATGCGATCAATGACTGAGATTTTGTTGAAATTTAGCTATAGTTAAATCTTCTGATAGAATTTACTGCAGGATGTGAAAAACGAAAAATAGCTGTTTTAGATGTGATATCTGTAATATTTTGAGATTTATGATGAAATTCGTAAATTAGCCTAATTTCTGTGTCCATCATGTAAATGTCCCGAAATAATATTTTTTTAATATTAAAATTTGTGTTAAATGTAAATAAAAGTAATATTTTTAAAATATTGCTCCGAGGGTCGATGGTGCTGCAAATACGAGTATAACTTAATTTTTTTAAATATATATTCATTAATAACTTTTTTTTATTTCATCAATAATCCTTTAAAATTGAGGCTCATTAAGTATCTCTATATATCAAAATGCTAAAAGCAATTTGGTCTCTCTAATTTAAATTTATTGCATCAGATTCCTTTAATTTTTAAATTAATTAAATATATTTTCTAATTTAAAGTAACTTGCAATTACGCTCTTTGATATCAATAAAAGAGCTCAATAGAGAATATTTTTTTGATTAATCTGAAGACTAAATTAACATTTTAAATGAACTTAAAATTCAAAGTAACATATCAATTAAAAAAAAATTCTGTTAAGTACTTTAAATAATACCTAAAGATTTATATATACTTTACTTCAATAGGAAACTTATTTAAAATTTAGTTGAACATAACATCAAATTAGAGGGACGTAATTGTTATTAGTCTTTAAATATATTTTCATTAATAATATTATTTATTTATTTATTATTTCATTAATAATCTTTTAAAATCTAGGGAAGATAAACACTCATGAAATATAGTTTTAAAGATTTAGTTTTCCTAACACAAGTGTACATTTAGGCCTTTTAGTTAGGTTTTCATGAAAAATTTTGTTATTCATGGCTTTAATTAATTTATGTGATTTTGTTCCCTTTTTATAGCAAGATAGAAGAAGTTTTACATCTGTTTATCGGAGAGTTTGTTGACACTTATCTGACGGCCTTATTCTCTACTTCAACTAATGGTATCAAAGCAATAAGTCTTTTTTAATATGCTCGCATAAAACAACGAAAATCTATCAATACCAGGATGGTTATTTTGAAAAACAATAAGTGGAGCGCTAGAAAATATCTCATTGAAGATTTTTTTGACTAAGATTTTCATCCCTTAAGGATGCAGAATGATAAATAATAAAAACTTTATCGAAAATAAGATGTCATTTCTATGCTAGCTAGATGAGTGTCTAGCCATTTGGCATCTATTGAAGCATGCTCCTAATTTCTCTGTCGAAAATTTAATTAAAGACGTCTATAAGCAAATAAGTCTTTTCTTTTTCTAAAAATTAGTAACTAGAAGAAAAAATGAAAATGTTTGAGCCAGCAAAATAAAATTGTTGGTCAATCAAACGGGCCAGCCACTTTAATGTTGTTGTATTATTGAACCTATCAAAATAATATGGAGCTTTCATTAGCCTACTTGCCTTTATGATATATTCTTTAATAGAGGGAATGAAAGACTATGAGAGTATCTCTCAACAACACAGTATTTGATGGTATGATTTTGATGAATCTAATCACCCAGTTTATATACTAATTAAACAAATAGAAAAAAAAAAACAATCGACTAAACATCGAGATCAAACAACCTTGTCACGAAGAAGAGCTTCTATTTTAAGTAATACACGAAAAAAAAACATTATCCCAAGCTCAAGAGAGTTTAGAAGAAGAGTACTGACGAAAGATAATGCACCACTGCTATTTGAAGAGGTCAATTTCTAGGGAGTACTCTCAACAGAGATTGAAAAGAGAGATTAGCTAATGAAATTTAATCAAATTAAATATTAATAATGGTCAAGAGCTACAAACTGTAACAGGATGGGCCTTAGACCTGTATAGTTGAGTTCAATCTAAATTCCTTAACGAGGATTTATTGGAGGGCAAGCCTGGTGCCAACTGCCACGGTAGTTTCAGCTCCAATAATGTATATTAATTAGAAGATCATGGTATTTGTGTAAGCAGAATTAAGATCAATCTTAACCCAGTGCGGTTCAAGTCGAGATATAACTATTGAATCTTATATGATTAGTTTTGATCGTTAGTTGAACTAGAAAATTCTTATGTCGCGCCGTGTCATGGTTTCTTTCTTTTTGAGCTATTTTTTCCTTCTAATTTTCTAACTCTATTTTTGGGACCCATATGTATGAAAAATATTTAAAAGAGTTTTAAGTGCTTTCTAAAATAATCAAAAATAGTTCTACTACGCAGGGACTGCAGGTTCATCCTTGGCAGAACAAAAAATAAATAAATCCAGAAATAAAAAAAAATCAAACTAAATCCGAAAAGCAAACCAAAATTTTTAGTTTATTGAATTGTTGAGTTTTGTTTTAGTTTTTATTTTGTAGAAACCAAAAGTTTCAATTTAAGGTTATATTTTTTTTTTGATAGAATTAAGCTGGTTACATTTTTATTATAAAAATTGACAATTAACTGAACTCATTTACACAATATATCAAATTATCAATAAATTATCAATCTGTTAAGTTAGACTATTTTATTAAGTATAACTTTTGATTATCATATAATATATAAATACTGATAATATAAAATATATTTTTCTCCTTTTAATTCAGTTATATGTTCACACACATATGAGGACATCGCAGTTGGTTATTCATCTGTAGGTTTTTTTAATACAATATTAATATTAATTTTTTTTAATTATGGTAATACCTTAAATTGATTAATTTATAAATTTAAAAGTAATTAAATATCTTTTATTTGATGTAAGGGATATTATTAGTTTTATAGTTTAATTAAGCTCAATTGTTCATATAGATAAAATATTTTATTATTATTATTATTATTATTATTATTATTATTACTATTATGTATATATATATATATATTAACTATTAATCGTGAACTTTTTTTTGACAACTTAATGCAAAACAATTTTATGATAAATTGATTTTTATGAATAAGTTGCATAGTTCGTAATATTGTATCCATGATAAGTTTTGAAATAGCAAAACTATGATTAAAAACTGACAGTTACAATTACTAGATTCAAAACATCAGTTAATCGAATAATTGGTTAACATTAGATCGATTCTAGTTTAGGTTTTTGATATTGAAAAACTGATGGATTCGATTTAAATTTTGCTTTTCATGCTATAAAGCGATTAACCAAAGTTGATTGCTCTAGTTCATCCTTTTTTTTTTCCTCTTGATCTTATCAAGGCTAATCTATAGGAGGCAGGGTGAGATTTAGTTATTACATTATTGTATTATTTTATTGCTCTTATATTATTATGTATTTAGGGATCTAATATCTTCACTTGGAAAGCGAAGGCAACTGCTTAAATGGGTCGACTTAGAGGTGTGTATATATCTTCGAGCGATGAAAGTTTCAAGGTAGGGACACTTAAAGAAGAAAATAGCACGTGGTTTAGTGAGAATTGAATTAATTTCTGATCCGTTATTCCAATGAAAATAAGATGTGTTTTTAGTAAAAGCTTTTGACAGTGTCTCCTAATGAGACGATAGTGTGGTTGTAGGCACAAAGGTGCCGAACCATACACATTATATCACTGTTTTTCATTCTATTGATTGCTTACTACATTACTCGTAGCTAAGATTTTATTCTCATCGTATTAATACTAATTATTTTATGTGTTATTTGTGTATATTTTTTATTTCTTCAAAGTGCGCACAACCGTAAACAGTCTTCACCCCTCTCTAAATGCACATCTATGTTCCAACATAGCTAGCCTTCTTTTCTTGGTGAACTTCTGCAACTTATCCCTTAGTCAAGCGAGAGACGATAATATCTCACATGCGCATATTTTTGGTAACAATTACGTCTATTTAATGAATATATTGCAGAGGCCATTGCCTTTGTCGTGATCTCAAAAAACCCAAATTCTTATATCTATATCTATATGTATATACATATTTTTTTATTCTCAATAAATGTAAACATTTTAAAGCATGGGTGCTCATATGATCTCAGAATGCAAAATAAAATAGACTAAAACAGGACTAAAACAGGACCAAAATGGTACTAATTTAAAAAACAATTATAATAATAATATATAAATATTTTAAATTATTTTATACAAATTTAAATATAAAAAATATCATTTTACTTTATATACTCAACAGTTTAAAATAAAAATATCAACTTTATTTCACATTCTAGACCAAAATATTCAAATCGAGTATTTTGATCTAAGATGTGAAATAAAGTTTATATTTTTATTAAAAATTATCGAGTATGTGAACTAAAATATTATTTTTTATATTAAAATTTGTGTAGAATAATTAACATAATTTATTTATTATTATTATTGTTATTTTTTAAACTAGTATTATTTTGGTCCTATTGGTCCTCGCGCCAAACAGGGCAAAATCTTGATTTGAATTAGAGAATCCTTTGCATTAAATTAAAGCTGACAAGAGAAGAAAGCTGACATCTTTGTAGAAGGAGAAAGATCTAATATCTAATTATGAGATTACAATTTCAACCCAGGGGTTAAGAACTGGCTAATTAAGTCTCTGATTATTCTCATTACAACATCTTTTCCTTTGCTTCATCTAACAGCTAGATTAAATAACCTATATAACAAATTTCTTTTTTTTTTTTTTTTGATAGGGCTATATAACAAATTTCAAAATAAAACAAATAAAAACAACATCCAGGCTAGAGCTACAAACTCCTTGGTTGGGCTATCCATCACATCCACAATCATCATCGTCATCATCCTCTTCTTCACAATCATCGTCATCCTCATCCTCGTCTTCACAGTCATCGTCATCATCATCTTCACAATCATCATCATCATCATCATCATCGTCATCATCATCCTCACAATCATCATCGTCGTCATCATCATCCTCACATTCACAATCATCGTCATCATCATCATCTTCACAATCATCATCATCGTCATCGTCATCACATTCACAATCATCGTCATAAACAACATATGGAGAACCCCAAGATCTAAGATATTGAAAGTTGAAGCAATCACTAATCTGCATCGCATACATATTATAGTCAGATATATATATGTATCTACTCATAAATAAGAAAAGAAGATCATAAAAAATCAAAATAACTTAATATCATAAGAATAAACTATTAAAAAAAGATGCATTTGATCAATCAATTGATAAAAAGCAGTAACCACTTAAACGATACTTAAATGAAAGAATTAGATAAATACTGTGACGCCCATGACCGAAAAGGGCGGGGAGTGATCATCGGGTGGTGTCCTAAGAGAAAGAAATCACTGAGGCAAAGTGTGGCTCCTGGCAGGCTTCTAGGTCGAATAATGAGTGGTGAGAGGAGTACAAGAATGAATCATCCCATATTGGAAAGAGAGGGAGATCCTGAGCTGTATAAGTACATAACGTAATCTCATATGGTAGAGGCGTTTTTTGGAGCAAAACCGTGAAGCTGATGATGGAAAACTCCGTAGTTAAGCGTGCTTGGGTTGGAGTAGTACTGAGATGGGTGACCTCCTGAAAAGTACTCAAGCACGCAATTTTCCTAAAGCCAAAGCAGACAATACCTCTATAATGAGATTACGGAATGTTACAAATACTGAGCCAAAAATTGGAGAAATTATTCAGTTTGAGAATGCACCATCTAAGATTTTCAAGGGGCCTTACGAGAGTGCAAAATATCAGCATGAGGGACTCAAGACGCTAGATCGCATGAGAACTGGAACCTAACAAAAATAATAGCATTTCTCATGCAGTTTCTCACTCCTCTATATTACTCTATTCTTCTCCTAGCTAACCTATCTTGTGGCTATAGGCCCCCGATAATCCTAGTTGTAGCCTGATCATTATAGTTTCTCCTAAAATTGTGTGACTCGATACCTTTTACGTTACATTTCGTACTCTGAACTCATTAACTTAGGGAGATTTACATACGCACCACCAAAAACTCTAAAGAAATTGCAGGCATCAAATTTTAAGCTTAAAAAGTTACCAATTTTGTGAAAGTCCAAGGAGTAGAAACATTGCAAAGCTTCCAAGATGTCTGATTTTGTTGTTTAAATAGCGGTTGATGATGCAAGAACAGTGGTCTGATCATTCTCCTTTTTGGCTTCTTCTTCTTCTTCAAATTGAATGCTGGGCAATTAAGATGAAGGAGCAGTCAGGAACCCATGAATAAGCCTTCATATAACCAGATCTCCAGAGCTAATTACTGCAAGTCGATGAGGGAAAGGGAGATTTGAGATCATGGATAGAGAGAGAACCCGAAGATCTGATGAACTCTTTTATTTGCTTGAATCATTAATGGATCAGGCATTATCATTTTTGGCTACTTCATACCATCATCATCTCCAGATGATACATTCTGTTGGCAACTATTTCTTCTTGCAAAGCAGCATCTGATGAAGCTTTCTATTATGATCACCAGAGAGAGAGAGAGAGAGAGAGAGAGAGAGAGAGAGAGAGAGAGAGAGAGCACCTTACAAACGTTTCTACTGTGAGATTTTGAAGAATATTATTAACCATTTCCAGAATGCCATGATATCTCCTGTTCGATGCATAGATCTTTAGAGGGTCACAAGTAAAAGTTAGAGCGAATCGATCTCTTTGAATAGATCTTAGGATCAAGATGGGCTCAATATACAGGTAAATAGATACTCATTAAACCAATAGCACAAGCTAATGAGTAAAGGCCACGACTTATATATCATCGATTTACATTAGTTTGTCTGTATCTAATGAGTCATTTTAACTCATGAGGTATAAGCACATCAAGAGCCTGGTCAACCACTAAGAGGGAGAATGGGAGACACCCACTTTTTAAATTTACTGTTCAATCATGGTTAAAGAGAGCAAAGTACTATATATGGCATCACAACCGATATAAAATACTTAATCTCAGCTGAGCTATTAGCTCTTAATGCCGCTTATTAGGGGAGAAATTAGGGGCCCAAGTGTGGCTCACTACATAAGTGGACACTCACTGAAACATTTATAATAAGTAGCATAATTTTTTTTTTAACTAGCAATATTAATTTTAAATGGGGATTCCAAATATATGCAATATTTAAAGATATGGTTTCTTACTATCAAATGGTATAGGAAAATGAATCACCAACGCAATAGTATTTTTGAAACTCCGATCGTTATCACTCGTATTTAAAACAAAGTTGACACAAATAAATAAATTAAAAAGAGGGTTTTAAATTGTTTGTACTTGTACCCGTGTTTGATTTGACCCGCATGAGTTAAAAAAAAATACAAAGTTATTAATTCTCATTCGCACATGTTCTATCATAAGAAAAGAATAGTTTAATTTCACAATCTACTTACATCTTCATATTAAAAACTAAACATCATTACTCATGTAATATATATATATATATTATGTATGTATATATATATAACCATTGCATGGTAGCATCTTTTGTTATACACATTTTCTATTGGATTCTAAGATGATTTTAGTCAATAATTTTATTAATTTAAATTATACCAGCTTATAATGCTTGTACCATGTTGCATTTCTTTGGATTCTGATACTGTAGCTAATTATGGATCTAGTAATATTAGCTGATCCATGATTCAAATCTAACTACTATTATGTCTAAATTATAGTTCACAGATTATTCTATCAATAACTTCATTGATCATGAATGCTGAGATGGTCTAATGGGGTCTAATGACACAAACACTCAGATAAGCAAAGATAGAACCAATGAAGAACAAATACTTCTAAGGAGTGAAGAATGCCTAGGTGAGTTTGGAGAATTTGAAAAAAAGAAAATAAATTATAGTAAAATAATATCCCCAAATTTGGAATTTAACTAAGCCTGTGCCTAAATTGTGGTCTTCAACCAATTGAATAGTTTCTTCCTGCAATAACTATTAATATAAGGTGATGCGTCCCTCTAAATATGTTACAATGAGAAATTTGGAAGAGAGCTACTAAAATTATACATTAAGAGGATTTAAAGAGAGTGCATTCTTGCCAGTAAATGAACTTTCCATGAAAAAAAATCCCCATATTTGCTTAAAGAGATATCTTCGACGGAGAAGTCACCATGAAGCTCATCGATAGAATAAAGAATAAATCCGACATAAAAGTTGGATACTAACGTCATATCACAAATGCTGAATGCCTTTTACATAAACAAGGGATTGAATTTAAGCTATATTAGAAACTTTTCAACACCTCAAATGCTGCTTTATATATATGAACACAACAAACTCCAGGGATAAAGAGACATACTGGGTTCAACTTCTGTTCAAAAATGTCTTTTGTGGTGGATGGATTCATGACAAGCCTGTTTATGGATATGTTTTGGTTCTTCAGTGAGAGAATCAGAATGCAATTTGCTAAAATCTACCTTCAATGGAGAGTATACTAAAATGCGGCGAAAAAATGCAGTAGACTTGGAGTTCTTATCTATACTAATCAAGATTTCTAGAGATTTGAACATTAGTTGTCTAGGAGTTTGCATATTAGGTGTCTCGATTATTACATCACTTGCATTAAGAAATACTGTAGTAAATTGAAGTACTAATGTGCTCGAACATCAGCTCTCGTGTTGTTGAAGCACCTTTTACTGGAGTTTTCTCTAATAACAGATCAAACTCAAGAGTACAACTAGCCTGAGGAGGAGATTGTGTCAACAAACTTTCTGAAGTGTTTTTAAGGAACTGTTTCTTGTCTTTCCATCTTCATTGACAACAGCAGATAGCAACGCAGGCGAGGAGGGGATTTGAGTTTGTTGAGCTTCTGGTTCAAACATTTTTTGACAAAAAATGCTTGCTAACAGATGAAGTGAAATGAGAAAAAAATCGGCGAGGAATCAATTTCGTTGGAGGCTTGATGATTTAATAGTGTCAACGATCCATCTGACAGTGAATCCGCAAAGCATAAACTTGAAAATTCTCAATGTTTTTCAGCTATGTTTCATTAAATTCTAGCACTAATTGGATGGGCGAACACCAGCAAATTATATAACAACAGAAAGATATTGAAGTCTAGTTTACGATGCAAAAACTGTTCGTACATCTGAGTTCTATGGAAGGAGTTGTTCGAGTTTTGGTGAAGCCTATTTTGCTGCTCTGTTAATCTGAAAATTGGTTTTTATTTTATTTTGTGTTTAAAGTCTTGTAGATGGATATACACGAAAGGATAGAATGAGAAATGAATATATTTAAAAGAAAGTTGGTGTTGCACCAATTGGGGATAAACTTAGAGAAAGTCGGCTTAGATGGTTTGAACATCTAAATCGTAGGCCGATTGAAGCTGCAGTTAGAAAAATTGAGTTATTAGATTTTGCTCATGTACAAAGAGGAAGAGGGAGACCAAAGAAGACATGGTAAGAAACTACAAGGAGTGATCTTAGTTATTTAAACTTAGATAAGAATTTGGTAACTGATAGAACGCAATGGAAACAAAGAATTCATGTAGCTGACCCCACCTAGTGTGATTAAGACTTGGTTGTTGTTGTTGTTAAAGTCTTGTAGAATTATATATCTGATATAGAATTTGAAGAGTCATCTTTTTTTTTTAATTTTGTCTTGCTTTATTTACAAGAAAAAAGATTCAACACTGCTATACTATCTCTTCTTTCTACTAATCTTTAAGTGAAAGGTTGTTTGTGCTCACCACCATCCAACATACACGGCACTCAATTTTCAAAATAAAAAATTAAAGGCAAGTTACTGATCAATCCTACAATTTAACTATAATTACACTTTGATCGAAATCTTTCACTTTGGTGTCTTATTGAAATAATAGGATATTCTTAGATCATTATTTTTAATTCTAGAGACCTAAGCTAAGATTTCAAAAAAACTAGAGACCTAAGTGAAAGATTTGAAAAGAAAGTTAAATCAAAGTATAAGTATAGATAATCTATAGGAACCTTTTAGTAATTGTCACAAAATTAAAACATAGGGCACAAACGGAAATATTATTTTAAAGCTTGTAATGACGGCGAAGAACGCTAGGAAGACGATCCCCACATCAATTCCTGACGAGCCCGAGGCCAATCACCCCAAACGAAGTCGCGGGCCACGACCGCGCCTTCGCCTTCTGCAGGATCAGCCTCCCCCACGCCACCCACCCCTCCCAGCTCATCCTCTTGTCCCACGAGCTCCCCCACTCCAGCAGCAGCCGCAGCCCCTCCGCCGCCTCCCTCTCCGCCTCCTCGTACCTCCCCTGTCCCATGTACACCTGACCCAGCACCAAATGCGGCTCCCCCACGAACCCATTCCTTTCGCAGCTCTCCCTCATCATCTCCTCCACCGCCCCCATCTCCTTCTTCCCGGCCGCCGGCGCCGCCATCGCCTCCCAGTACAGATCCCTCGCCGCCCTCTGCTCCTCCCTCCCCAAAACCATGGTGCAGCTCTCAAACACTGGCGGCACCACCAGAGCTAAGTCGTTATCCCTCTGTTCCTCTTCTTCCTCTTCGGTCATGTTCTTCTTATGCGAGTAAAGCTCTTCTTCCCTGACGATGAGGGTGTAGATCGCCCCCATGCGCGAGAGCGAGTTCATCCACAGACCCGGCCGGCCGTCGCCGGGCCAGATCGCCGCGGGCGCGTTCCCAGAGAAGTCCATCCTGCCGTCGTCGTTCTCGAAGAGCTCGTCCTGGAACGCGTACAGCTGGTCGCTGAAGTCCGCCATCGTCATCAGCAGGAACGTGGCAACAATGCTCCGGGAGAGGGCGACGTCCTCCCCTGTCTTGATGTGCTTCACCGTGACGCCGCCCGCCGGGAGGACGAAGGCCAGCTTCCGGCGCCACGGCTCCGAGGAGTCGAGGAGGTTCTCTTCCCTCGCGCGGCAGACGGAGGCCTGGGACTGGCGGAGGTGGTCGATGAGCTCTGTTTCGGAGTAACGGAAGAGGAGGTCGTCATGGATGAGGGTCTGGCGGGGCACGATGCAGAAGAGGTGGACGAGGCGCTCGGCAGCGGCGCCGGCGAGGGAGCGGAGGAGCTCGCGTCCGCCGCCGGCGGGGTCGAAGATGGCGAGGTCGACGTAGGAGTTGGAGTAAACGGAGTGGAAGAGGCCGCAGCGGGCGACGGGGTCGGGGGCGCCCCAGAGCTTGAGGATGCGGTAGACGTCGGTGAGGTGACCGAGGAAGCAGTTGTCTTTGTGCCAGCATTCGCCAGCGCCGACGGAGATGATGGCGGCGATCATGCGCGGGAGCTCCGGATCGACGAGATGCGGCTCCGAGCGGAGGAAGGGAAGAGCCGCGTCCAGGAGGGAGGAGAGGTTCTTCTTATTCTTCTTCTCGGTGGCCTCCGGCGCCGGAGAAGGAGAATACGAGGAGGAAGGCATTGTTGTGAGCTTCAAGATCAATGGACGCAAGGGACGACGACTAACTCTTTATATAGGCAACAGGATGTTCCCACTTATATTTAATTTCATTCAGAATAAAAATTAAATAAATAAATAAATAAATTTGAGTCGCTCGTAATTATATTGAGCTGAGTCAATTTATAATTTAATCGACTCAATTTGAATAGAATTTGGCTCAAATTTTATTTTAATAAATAAAAATGCTTTAATTTATTTATATGCTATAACTATTTATTAGATAGTAATTAGTATGTGTGTTGAAAAAAAAAAGAGGATATAATTGAACAATACATAGAGCTTAATTTTTTTAAATGGGATGTTAGATAATTTCAATTAGCTCGAATTCGAAATATTCAAGTCTTTAGTTTAACTTCAACTCTAAATTGTTATCATCCTTGTTAAATCAAAGTTAACACAAATAAATAAATAAATTTGAAAGAGTTTTAAATTATTTGTACTCACGCAAGTGTTTGATTTGACTTTATAAGATTAAAAAATATGAGAACAAATATAATTTTTATTGTATAATCGTATATTTTGCGCTATGTTAATTATATATTGTCATCTAACTGCTAAAACCCACACATTAAAAGTATCACTTAACAACATCAAATATGCAAAAATTTAAATTTCTGTGTAATTAAATGACACATAGTAGTTTTTCATAATAAATTACAAAAATTATTTTTGTAGTGTTAAATTTTTGTAATTGAATATGATAAATTAAATTCTAAGCTAAAAATAATACTTTCACTGCATATGAAAATATCTAATTTTACATTAATCTATTTTAAAGATACCTTTTATTTAAAAAATTTTAAAAATACTTTCCTGTGTGCAAAGGTTATGTGAAAAGCAAAAAACTTCACGACCTTCTTATACATTAAAAACTAGAGATAATTACCTACGTGCCACATAATTTAATTTTTATTTATGCTTTACCCATCTATTCTTAGTTAATTATGCTATGCACACTTAAAATATTATAAAATCTTAAATACACACATTTTAACTTATTTTTATTATAATGAGTAATCATAATTTTTCAATAACCTAATTATAGTTAGATTACAAAAAAAATCTGAGCTATTTATCATATTATTTTAAGGATATTTAAATATATTTTGAGTGAAAATCTTAAAATCTTAATGTTTAGGTGATGGCAAAAGAAGGAGACATCCACGACGTGAATTGATTTTAGGACAAATTAACGCTTTAATGTGGTATTGAGAAAGAGAAAAAATATGTACATTAAGAATAAAAATATAATTTTAATGATTTACTAACATAATATTTTTTTTCAAATAGATTTTGATTGAGTTTTATTTAAGTATGTGTATGTAAGATTTTATAATGTTTTGAATGTGCACAACATAATTAACTAAGAATGAATGGGTAACGCATAAATAAAGTAAAATGATGTGGCATATAAGTAGGGCTGTTATCGATCCGATTTCGAGCCGAGCCAATATCGGCTCGAAATCGGATTGATCACATTT
>KZ451976.1:1908126-1937075 GCA_002786265.1 Apostasia shenzhenica
CAGTAAGTAATTATTCCTAAAAACTAACACCATATCGCACAGAATATATATTTTAATATTACCAATCAAAAAATTATATATTAATAAATAATTTTTTACAAATGTAACATTAAATCTTATGCCATACATGTAATATATTCAACACAATCTTTTTCATCATCTAAAATACTACCTCCAACTAAATATACACAACAAGCTTTACCTAACTTATATTGAATAACTTCTAATATATAGATATACATACATACAAATATATATATCAAGGTACACATTTTTCTATTGGATTCTAGGATGAATTTTAGTCAATAATCTTCAATAATTTTTATTAATTTTCATCAATATACCAGCTATAATGCTTGCAACATCATCATCCATGATTCAAATTTACTACTACAGATAATGCTATGGTAAATGAATGCTGAAATGGTCTAATGGCAACAAATATGCAGATAAGCAAAGACGTAACCAATAAAACACGAATACTTCTAAGGTTGTCATATTATATCACGCTTAAATCAAAGATAATAATTCTAGATAACACCCCAAATACATATTGAATATGTCACGTTGACAATATCCTGAATGAAAAAAAAAAATATTAGGATACCTTAGGCATGCGGGAGAGAAAATCTAGATAATACTCAACCTGCTAATCGGACAGGAACGTTCCAGTCTGGTCCAATCGGTTCCAAGTCTGGTTGGACCTGGAACCGGTTTGGTTCGGCCCCAACTGGTTCAGGACCGGGTCCGAAACAGCTGGTCTAACTTAGAACTCCAGTCCAATCCATGATTTGGGTGGTTTAGAGTCACTTGGGTATATTTAATTAAAAATATATATTTCTAAGTATTTTATAAAAAATATATATTTTATATCTTATAAATTTCAAAACAAATAACATATAAAAAGAAAAAGTTATTAAAATGAATGAAGAGTTTTTACAATAAAAAATATTTGTGGTCGTATAAACATTTCGCAATTACAAAAAATTATTTTTGTAATTTAAAGAATTCTTCTGAGTACTCTTCTTTCTTGAACAATTTTACAACAATTATATAGTTGATTTCGTGACTCCAGCAGCGAAACTAATCATGTAGACAAGTAAGCATACAAAGAGTCACAGCGGATAAGATACTTCTGTAGTCTTCTATAATTATTCATGTGGTAGAAAAGTTGATCTAGACGTTATAATTGACGCTTGTCCGCAAGAATATCTCAAGCCACAAGTAGAAAGAACGATGGCATTATTTTGATGAGCTTTTCCAACCCACTCTAACAAGCTCATATCATTATCAAATTTCATCTTGAAGTATAAATAAAACTAAGCTCGTCAAATTTACAGGGATGACTCCGTGTGTCTGGATTGCTTCACCAGCAGTAAACTTTTTCTTTCTCGAAGCAAGGAAATCATCTGTCGCGTTGCTCGACCGTAAAAAAACGTAAAAATGCCAAGCTTCTTGTGTGTTTCTGTTTTATAATCCTACAGTCTCGCACTTCTACTCACAACCTATTCATGATAAATAAAGAAAAAATATACAATCCCTTTAAAAAATTATAAAAAATGATGCTTTTTTGGCATCCGTATTACTCTCTAATTAAATCAGAATATTTCTGCATAAAACAATTTCATAAAATGATTCTTGGCAAGGATCAGCATAAGCACCTAATTGAAATATAAAAGTGAAGATTTTTTTTCAATATTCATTCAAATTTTTATGCATTATATATCAACAACAAAAATTTCAAGAATTGGATCCTGATTTAGAACTCACTAAACTTTTTGAAAATATTATTATAAAAATGTAATGGCCAAAAAAAATGGTGAAGTCGAATAATTAGCAACGCTGAAAACTTTCAGTACTCTTTAAAAATGCATAATAACTTCAAAAACCTTTTTTTAAGGAAAATTGCCAATTATAAGAACCAAATGAAGGCATAAATTAATTGTATATGTTATAAATGACAATAAGTAAATCTTCATATAATAAAAGCGATTCGAATAAATGATGAATAAATTTTCAATCTAAATTTCAATAGTGTAATGAAAATTTTATATAAATTTTTTCCATGCAGCTTACACAAATACGTTTCCACATTCCATCTAACTTTTGCAAATTCAAGGATCCAATTTTACAATAAATGCTCGGAAAATTTTAATTAATAATTAAATTGCTCAAAATTAAAAGCATTAGAAATATAACTTAATAATATGACTTGCATATCTTAACATGAAAAAGATCTATAAAGCAGAAGGAATTTAGAAAATTTACCTCTAAAAAATTAACTATAGAATTATTATTCAAAGCATAAAATTTTACAAATATTATTTCTCTATAAACATAATTTTATAATATATATCACAATGTAAGTAAAAATAAAGTAAGAACTTGTATTGAAGCTTTATCTAACATATATCGTAAATATAATATGCGTTTCTGCATTCCCACGTCCCATCAATTCTTAATTGACAAGTAACAGTCGGTAATTCGAGTAATTAATAATGCATATTCAAAATAATCAGAAGATTAAATTAACCTAATAAGATCATGTATAATAAAAGCTGTGAATCAAAAGATTTTCTATATATCTCGTACATTGACCATGCAATCGTTTTTAACCGATATGCCTCAGAAATATGATATATGAGGTTCTAAATACTAAATAATATTATTACTAAAATGTTCTGCCTTCACATATTATAAGGATGCTTGGAGTTCGTACAACGACAATCGACAGTAATCTGCGACAATGCTTATTAATTTCCTAAATGACCATAGCATAGACCTACTACTTGTGGATTTATAGTTGTATTTGGTTGGCTCTATAAAATAATAGGTTGATAAATTTTTTCATCAACTTGTGAAAATCTAACTAAAGTGCTTTTTAAATGTAAATCGGTCCAGCAATCGTAACCACCTGTTTATACTGATTTTTTTAAATTTTTAACAACAGCAAAGTATCTCGAATTTCTTCGAGTTGCTAATTAACTTAATATTATAATTCAAAAAACTCCAATATCTTAGTGCTGTTTCGTCCGAAACTGAATTGGGAGACATTTCGAAGTATTGAGAGTTGACAAGTACAGTGCGCGGTGCCAACATCTCATGCTTGCCTGCAGATCATATTTTGTTATATTAGATCGAATTAGGTTTTTTGAAGTTTTCATCCAAAGTTTTCACCGAAAAGAAGGAGAAGACGATAGAAGTATCAGAAAGTAACCTCTAGGGATCCGCATTTCAGCTGGCCTAACTTGAGGAAGAAACGAGCGAAATTGACAATTGAGACAGTTAAATTAAATGTATTTGCTAAATTTTATAAAGAGCAGAAGAAGCTAAAAATTATGAAAATTTAAAAAGTAATAAAAAATATAATATAAATTCTACTATTTTAAAGACGACTAAATATAGGAAAGTCTAAAAGGTCTTAAATATATAGCACTTTAAAAGATCATTTGACCATCAATGGACCGGTTCTGTTAATAAAAAACCAAACAACGTGCAACTGCTTTATCCAACCTGTTTTTAATGAGGCGCAGCACCCGATGCGCATTGCTGGCCGCACGGTGTTACACTAACCGACTTAGGGTGGTAAAATGGAGGTACGCGGATCGGGTTGGTTCGAGTCAGACTCGAACCCGAATTCGAATAGCCTACAACTCTAACTCGCACCCTTTAATTAAATGCGGTGCAACAATCCGATGACCACGAAGCCGACCTGTTTATACAATATTTCTTGCGATAAATCGCTCAAGCCCGAACAAATACGACCCAAGCGATCTATGCCACGACGCCGAATCACTGACCCAAGATTTAATAAATGGGTCAAAATTCATGACCCATACTCGAAATCTGCGGCGTGATCGAGCCGAGCCTACCCCGGCTCAAAATCGGCTCAAAATTATTATCGAGCCGAACTTTTGGCTCGTTAGTCGGCTCATTTAAATCGACTCGATTTCGATTCGATTCAATTTTCGATCGATTTTCGATCTTCGATCCATATTAACACCCTTACATATAAGTAATTATCCCTAAAAACTAACACCATTTCGCACAGAATAATAAATAATCTTTTACAAATCTAACATAAATCTTATGCCATACATGTAATATATTCAACACAATTTCTTTTTCATCATCTAAAATACTACCTCCAACTAAATATACACAACAAGCTTTACCTAACTTATTTGAATACTTCTAATATATACATATACATACATACAAATATATATATCAAGGTACACATTTTCTATTGGATTCTAGGATGATTTTAGTCAATAATCTTCAATAATTTTTATTAATTTTCATTATACCAGCTTATAATGCTTGCAACTCATCATCCATGATTCAAATTTTACTACTACAGATAATGCTATTAGTAAATGAATGCTGAAATGGTCTAATGGCACAAATATGCAGATAAGCAAAGACGTAACCAATAAAACACGAATACTTCTAAGGGTTGTCATATTATATCACGCTTAAATCAAAGATAATAATTCTAGATACACCCAAATACATATTGAATATGTCACGTTGCATATCTGAATGAAAAAAAAAATATTAAAGATACCTTAGGCATGCGGGAGAGAAAATCTAGATAATACTCAACCTGCTAATCGGACAGGAACGTTCCAGTCTGGTCCAATCGGTTCCAAGTCTGATTGGACCTGGAACCGGTTTGGTTCGGCTCCAACTGGTTCAGGACCGGGTCCGAAACCAGCTGGTCTAACTTAGAACTCCAGAATCCATGATTTGGGTGGTTTAGAGTCACTTGGGTATATTTAATTAAAAATATATATTTCTAAGTATTTTATAAAAAATATATATTTTATATCTTAAATAATTTCAAAACAAATAACATATAAAAAGAAAAAAGTTATTAAAATGAATGAAGAGTTTTACAATAAAAAATATTTGTAGCTCGTATAAACATTTCGCATTACAAAAATTATTTTTGTAATTATAAAGAATTCTTCTGAGTACTCTTCTTCTGAACAATTTACAAAATTATATAGTTGATTTCGTGACTCAGCAGCAAACTAATCATGTAGACAAGTAAGCATACAAAGAGTCACAGCGGATAAGATACTTCTGTAGTCTTCTATTATTCATGTGGTAGAAAAGTTGATCTAGACGTTATAATTGACGCTTGTACCGCAAGAATATCTCAAGCCAAAGTAGAAAGAACGAGGTATTATTTTGATGAGCTTTTCCACCACTCTAACAAGCTCATATCATTATCAAATTTCATCTTGAAGTATAAATAAAACTACAGCTCGTTCAAATTTACAGGGGATTGACTCTGTGTCGTGGATTGCTCACCAGCAGGTACTTTTTCTTTCTCTGAAGCAAGAAATCTCTTTGTCGCTGCCGACCTAAAAACGTTAAAAATGCCAAGCTTCTTGTGTGTTTCTGCTTATAATCCACATGTCTCGCACTTCTACTCACAACCTATTCACTATAATAAAGAAAAAATAAATCTTAAAAAATTATAAAAAATGATGCTTTTTTGGCATCCGTATTACTCTCTAATAAATTAGAATATTCTACATAAACAATTTCAATAAAATTGGTTCTTTGGCAAGGATCAAGCATAGCACCTATTGAATATAAAAGTGAATTTTTTTTTCAATATTTCTTAAATTTTAGCTTTATATCAACAACAAAAATTTCAAGAATTGGATCTGATTTAAACTCTAAAACTTTTTGAAATATTTAAAAAATGTAATGCAAAAAAATTGGTGAAGTCGAATAATAGCAACCTGAAAACTTTCAGTACTCTTTAAAAATTGATAATAACTCAAAAACTTTTTTTAAGAAAATCCAATTATAAGGACACAATTGAAGGTCATAATTAATTGTATATGATTATAAATGACAATAAGTAAATCTTCATATAATAAAAGCGATTCGAATAAATGATGAAATAAATTTCATCTAATTTCAATAGGTAATGAAAATTTTATATAAATTTTTCCTGCACTTACACAAATACGTTTCCATTCACATCTAACTTTTGAATTCAAGGGAATCCAATTTACAATATGCTGAAATTTATTAATAATTAAATGCTCAAAATTAAAAGCATTAGAAACATATAACTTAATAATATGACTTGCATATCTAACATGAAAAAGATCTATAAAGCGAAGGATTTAGAAATTGCTCTAAAAAATTAACTATAAAATTATTATTCAAAGCATAAAATTTTACAAATATTATTTTCTATAACATAATTTTATAAATATATCAAATGTAAGTAAAAATAGTAGAACTTGTATGAGCTTTATCTAACATATCTAAACATAATATGCGTTTCTGCATTCCCCACTGTCCATAATCTAATGACAAGTAACTAGTACGTAATTCGTGTCATTTATGCTAGTTCAAATATCAGAAGTTAAATTAACCTATAAGTCATGTTAATAAGGTGTTGAATAAAAGATTTTCTATATTCTTCGTACATTGACATGCAATCGTTTTTAAGCGTATGCCTAGAAATATGATTATATTGAGGTTGTAAATACTAAATAATATATTCTAAAATTTCTCCTTTCACATATTATAAAAGGATGTTGGGTTCGTACAACGAATCGAACATAATCTCGACATGCCTTATTATTTCTAAATGACCATAGCATAGACCTACTCTGTGGATTTAGTTGTATTTGGTTTGGCTCTAAAATAATAGGTTGATAAATTTTTTCATCAAACTTGTGAAATCTAACTAAGTGCTTTTTAAATGTATCGGTCCCAGCAATCGTACCACCTGTTTATACTGATTTTTTTAAATTTTACAAACAGCAAAGTTCTCGAATTTCTTCGAGTTGCTATTAGATTTAATTTATAATTCAAAAAACTCCAATATCTTAGTGTGTTTCGTCCGAAACTGATTGGAGACATTTGAAGATTGAGTTGACAGGTCAGTGCCGGTGCCAACATCTCTGCTTGCCTCAGGATCATATTTTGTATATAGATCGAGATTAGGTTTTTGAAGTTTCATCAAAGTTTTCCCCGAAAGAAGGAAGACGATAGAGTATCAGAAAGTAATCTGGATCCGCATTTCGCTGGCAACTTGAGGAAGAAACGGTAGCGAATTGACATTGAGAAGTTAATTAAATGTATTTGTAGAATTTTTAAAAGAGCAGAAGAAGCTAAAAATTGATGAAAATTAAAAGAATAATACATCATATAAGTTCTACTATTTAAAGAGAGCTAAATATGGGTTAAAAGGTTTAAAATAGCCTTAAAAAGATCATTTGACCATTACTGACGTTCTGTTAATAAAAAAACAATTTTTTTTTTAAAGAAAACAAAGCAACTGGCACTGTTATCAACCTGTTTTTAATGAGGGCAGCACCCATGCGCATGTGGCCCACGTGGACACTACCTCTAGGGGTGACAAAATGGGTCGGCGGGTCGGGGTCGGGTTCCGAACCCGACCCAATCCGAATAGCCTCAATTTGAATCCGACCCATTTATTAAATGGGTCAAAATTCATGACCCGAACCGACCCGTTTATAGAATATTTTTTGATAAATCCCCAACCCGAACCCTACCGACCCGATTATGCCCAACCCGAATCCGACCAGTTTAATAAATGGGTCAAAATTCATGACCCATACTCGAAATCTGCGGGTCGGGTTCACGGGTCGGGTCATATATTGCTACCCCTAACTACCGCGATCAATTTTTTTTTAAAAGAATCGAACCGGTTCGAATTTGAATCGGTTAATTGGTTCTAGGGCCGCACAACTGATCTGGTCCGGTCCGATTTTACACCCTAGAACCGGCCAAAATTGGTCTAGCTCAACCAGTTCTGAGCCGAATCGGTTCTTATCGGACAAGTTCCGAGTAGAACCAGTCATTCTTGTTTTGAGTTTTTATATGGCATGTTTCTCTTTTGCATATAATTCATTCTTGTTTTTACAGCTATTTTCATATACAAGTATTACTTATATAAGGCATTATCTAGACCTACTTATAGGACATGTTCGGCACAGAATCAATTTCTTTTAATTAACAGAATGATCATTTAACCGTTGCTAGCTGAGCCAGCAAGAATTAAATGACCATTTTAAGGTCATTTTAGACCTTTTAACACATATTTTACTCTCTATAAATAGTAAAACTTATATGATGCATTAATCTTCTAATTTTCATCAATTTTAACTTCCGCTCTTTTAAAAAATCTACAAACACATATAAATGGCTTCCCAATATCGATTCACCGTCGTTTCTTTCTTAAGTCGCCAGCAAAATGGGGATCTGGATTACGTTCTGGAACTCAATCATCTTTCTCCACTTCGTGAGAACTTTGATGAAACTTCAGAACCTAATCTCGATCTATCTGCATAATATAATCCTCAAATAAGTAGAGATGGTGGGACCAACACTGGCTCGTCAACTCAATCTTCAAGTGTCCCCAACAAGTCTCGGACAAAACACAATAAAGTATGAGAATTTTTTAAAATTACAAATTTAACCTAATAGCAACTCGAAGAGACTCGATTACTTTGCTACTTGTAAAATTTGTAAAACTCAATAGTCATATAAACATGGTGGTACGGTTGGTGGAACTAGTATATTTAAGCAGCACATAGTTAGATTTCACAAGTTTGGTGAAAAACTTATCAACTAATTACTGTAGAGCCAAATCAAATACAACTAAATCCACAAAGTGAATCTATGCCATGATCGCTTAGAAATGATAATGAACGTCGATGTTATCTTCGATTTGTTGTATGAACTGAACAACCTTTTGCAATATGTGAAAATGAGAAATTTTTAGAATATATTATTTAGTATTTTTCAGCCTCAATATAATCATATTTCTAAGCATATACTTAACAAAATTACATATTAATATACAAAGAATATAAAAAATCTTTCATTTAATACCTTACTAAGGTTACTTGTAGGGTTAGTTTAAATTTTCATATTTAGACGAGCATAAATGACACGAGTTATCTAGTTATTACTTGTCATTAATTGATAGACATTGGGGAATACAGAAACGCATATTATCTTTAAATAATTAGATGAAGCTCATACAGATTCTACTATTTTTACTTACATTCGAAATATTTATAAAACTTATGGCATAAAAAATAAATTTTTTCTATTATTTTAAATAATACTTTGAATGCAGTTAATTTTTTAAAGTAATGTTTAAAGCCTCTGCTTTACAGATCTCTTTTTCATATTAGATGTGAATGTTATATTATAAACTTATGTGTTTCTAATGCTTTTAATTTCAAGCATTTGACTATTGATAAATTTAAGCATATTACAAAATGGATTCACTTGAATTTAGATGTTAGACGTGAGTAGAATGGTATTTCTGTAAGCACAGAAAAAAAATTATATAAAATTTTCATTACCTATTGAAACTAGATAGAATTCATTTCATCATTTATTCGAATCGCTTTTAACTTATGAAAATTTACTTACTGTCGTTTATAATTCGTATACAATTAACCATAATCGTCAATTGTATTTTTATGATTGGATTTTCTTTAAAAAAAATTTCGAGTTATTATAAATTTTTAAGGAGTCTACTGAAAGTTTTTTAGGTTACTATTATCCGACTTTGCTTATATTTTTGCATTAAATTTTTCAAATATTTTAAAAAAAATTAAGATTTAGATCAGATCCAATTGATATGGAACTAAAATTTAAAAAATATTGAAAAAAATTCAATTTTATATTCAATAGCTGCTATGCTTAATTCCCGTCAAAGGAAGCTATTGAAATTTTTTATGCAGAATATTTTGATTTCTTGGAGAGTAATACTGATGAAAAAAAAAATCAATTTTTATAAATTTTTAAGATTTATTTCTTCTTTATTACAGTGAGTTGGTTGCGAGTAGAAGTGTGAGACATGTGAAGATATAAGCAGAAACACACAAGAAACTTTATTTATTTTAAAGGAATCCCTTGCTTCAGAGAAAAAAAAGCACCTGCTGGTGAGCAATCCACGACACAAAGTCAAGCCCCTACAAATTTGAACGAACTGCAGTTCTATTTACACTTCAAGGTAAAATTTGATAATAATATGAGCTTGTTAAAGTGGTGGAAAAGCTCATCGAAATAATACTCCATTCTATTTATTTTGGTTCGAGATGTTCTAGCAGTACAAGTGTCAACTGTAGCATCTGGATCAACTTTTCCACCACATGAATAATAAGAGACTACAGAAGTAACTTATTTGCTACGACCCTTTGCATGATTACTTGTCTACAGAATTAGTTTGCTATCGAGTCACGAAATCAATTGTACAATTTCGTAAACAAATTCAAAGATTATTGTTCAGAAGAAGAAAAGTACTCCAAGAGAATTCTTTATAATTATGAAAAATAATTTCTTTTGTAATGTGAAATATTTGTATGAGCTATAAGTTTGTAAAATGTTTCATTAATATTAATAATTTTTTATTATTATTTTTTTATGTTAATTTGTTTAGAAATGTTAAAACTATAAAATATATTTTATTATAAAATACATAGAAATATTTTTTTTTAATTAAATACATGCAAGTGACTCGATCCTACCCAAATACATGGATCCGGACTAGTTCCAACTTCCAAGTTAGGCCAACTGGTTCTGAACCCAGTCCAGAATCGGTTGGAACCGGGACCAGACCGGTTCCAGGTCCAACCAGACCTAGAACCAATTGGACCGGACCTTAGCAGGCTGAATCAAATCTCAGTTGAATCAAGATAAACAAAGCAGTATCACATTCAAATCATAATTAAGAAAAATAAAAAAAAAGTCAATCATAAAGCTGTCAAAAGGTATCATAATTTGCTCCATATAACAACAAAGTGCTTTTAGGATTTGCTGAAACAAGAGAAGGATAAGACCAGCGTACCCACATGAAGAAACCTTGTGCACATTGCTAAGCTCCTGCTAAAAGCCTTTGACGGACAGAGTTCAAATCAGGAATATGCTTGATACTGTAAGATATTAAACAAATAAGGAAAGTTGGGCTAGAAGAAGAGAAAACAAGTTGAACGCAATACTTGCAAAAGTATTTTTAAAATAAGATGATGTGCAAGAGAAAACAGTCAAAATTTTGTAAACATGGTCATCAATTTCAGCAAACAATATAGCAAGAGAACTGATAACATATGAAGGGAAAATAAAAATAGGATTCTAGTTTGGCATTGGTCTTTGTAAAGCCTCAATCTCATTTAAGCCGAAATACATAACTCAATTTAAAGCTCAAACAAGCCTCAGTAGTTCGAAAATTTATTGGGTTCGGATGCCCCCGCCACGTCACATTTTCGGACCTGCCTGTAACAAGCACTTTTAACTATAGGTGCTTGTTATAGATTTCTATAACAAGCACCTATAACAAGCACAATTTTTAGATTTCTATAACAAGCAGTTTTAATTCTATAACAAGCACATTTATACCTATACCAAGCAGGTCCGAAAATGTGCTTGTTATGGGGTATCCGAACCCAAGTTTTCTTCCAGTAGTTCAGGCCTAACAAAGGAAAAAATAATTTGTGCCTTAACTTTGAATTTCTTCCTTAGCTGAGCCCAACTATAAAACAAGGGTGGAAGAATGCCTAGGTGAGTTTGGAGGGTAAATAAAGCTTTGAAAAAAAGGAAATAAATTGTAGTAAAATAATAGCTCTAGTTTTTTTGAATGAGACTTAATTTAGCCTCAAATTTGGAAATTAACCAAGCCAGTGCCCAATTTGTGTACTTCAACCAAAAAGAATAGTTTCTTTCTGCAATAACCAGTAATACAAGGAGATGTGTCCCCTCTAAATATGTTATAATGTGAAATTTGGAAGGGAGCTACTAAAATTATACATAAGAGGATTTAAAGTGTGCATTCTTAAGAAAGCTGTTTTTCACAAAAATCCTGATATAACAAATAGATACTTGCCAGTAAATGGACTCCCCATTAGATGAGTCCTTACAAATCCACTCAGGAGCAAACTCTTCTAGTAGGCGCAACTGCTCTTCTACATCACCTGACATTCAAATCAGAAAGAGTCGTGAATCAGCCATGGAAAAAAATCCACATATTTGATTCAAGAGTTATCTTCAACGGAGAAGTGAGTGTGGAATTTACTTGTATCATCAACATCCAAATTATTTGAAACAATTTTGTGCACAAGCTCTTGTTTTGTGATCAAAGAACATTCAGTTGACTGGAAAATACGATGGATTGTGTTGAAAGTGGCAGGTAAACGACCGAGTACAGCTTGGCGCTTCCGAAAGTTTATTTGGCTTAAACTGTGAGCCTCTTCTATAGTAGATGTGGCACTACCAGCCTGATAGTACCAAACAATATCAGTCCAAACTAACATGAAAAGGAGGAAAGTATAGATACAATGCATGATGTTTTTATGCACTATAATTATTAGCAGCATTTATTGCAGAATTAAAAATAAAAATTAGACCCAGATTTTGCTTAGGTAGGCAAGCTTGGAAGCATATTTCTGAAATCAATGCACATCAGAACCAGATAATGATAATGATTCATGTCCATCATGAACTTCTTCAATTGAATAAAGAATAAATCCAACATAGAAGTTAGACACTAACGTTACATCAAAAGTCTAGATTGCTGTTTCCATAAATAGGGGATCGGATTTAAGCCATTTTAGAAGCTTTCCAACACCTTAAATGTTGCTTTGTATATATGAACATAATAAACTCTAGTGATAAAGAGACATGATTGACTTATAAAAAGATTGACCGATAAAGAGACATACCAAGTTCGACTCCTGTTCAAAACTGTCTTTTTTAGTGGACATGGTTTCATGACAAGCCTGTTTGTAGATCTGCTTTGGTTCTTCAATCAAAGAATCAGAATTCAATTTGCTAAAATCCACCTTCAATGGAGAATATAATAAAGTGCGGCGAACAGATGTGGTAGACTTGGATAGACTAGTCGACTTCTCATCTACACTAATCAAGATTTCTGGTGATTTCAACATCGGTCGTCTAGGAGTTTGCATATCAGGTGTCTCGGTTACTACATCACTTGCATTTTGAACACCAGCAGAAGAGGCATCCTCACATGAACAAGAGATATTGCAGTAACTTGGAGTGTTAATAAGCTCAGACATCGATTCCTGTGCAGTTGAAGCACTTTTTACAGGAGTTTTCTCCAATAATTGGTTAAACCTCGGAGTACAACTAGCCTGAGGAGGAGATTGTGCAGCAAAAGGAGAATGTAAATAATCTTTTTGAAGGGTTTTAATGTACTTGTTGCTCGTCTTTCCATCATCATTAACAATTGCAGATAGCAAGGCAGACGAGGCGAGGATTTGAGTTTTTTGAGCTTCCTGTTCAAATTTTTTTTGACAAAATTGCTTACTAAAAGATGAAGTGAAATGAGAAAAAATTGGCAAGGAATCAATTTCATCAGAGGCTTGATGATTTAATAATGTCAACGATCCATTTGACAACGAATCTGGCAAAGCATAATCATTTCCTCGATTGAATGGCTCCGGTAATATAACCTCGGGAATTTCAAGGTCCTGTGTCAATAGTGACTCATAAACATATGAGGGAAGCAAAAATTCGTACAAAACAAAAAATAAACAACAGAATACAAAACAAAAGTCATTCACATGGAAAAACTAACATCATTTCATAAGAATGCAATCAACAATTGAAACAAAATATAAATTTAAAAACACTATAGCAGAGATGTTGAAGTGAGTTTTTCTTTATTCTGTTGCTTCACAACCATTTCCCTGGTATTTAAAAGGCCATTTACTATATAAATTTTTGCTTGTATTCTCTGCAATCTAATTTCAATGTACAGTTACAAAGTATTTATAAAGAGTATTCCCACCCAAAAATTAGCTATTGTAGTAGATAATTCTTGATTCCAAATAGAAATTATTTGATTATCAAGGATTTGTTCAAATTGGTCTTTATTTTTTGTGGGTTTGGCTATTGTAGAATCATAGAAGATCTTCAATTTGATAAGCCACAAAAACTAAAATACTAAAAATATGAAAAACGCTACAATCTAGAGATGAATCCAAGATATATACATTCAACCCAACCTCCTTTGAAATTTGAAACAAACCACTATACAAATTTGCAATAATATCAAATCATCACAAACTTTTTAAAAAAAATTTGCACTCACATGCAATAATTTATCATTAACTATTTGATATATTTATGCCATGAATGTAAATAAGAAAACAGAAACCTTCTACTATGTAAAGAAAGAAAATTATAGGAACCCAAGATCACATACATAAAGAAAATTCAAGCAAGTACACTTAAATTAAAAACAAATACTTTATAGTTTCTACATGCCAAAGTTGATTCAATCATAGGTATGGGGAAATAAATAATGGTGTAAATAATGTGATACCTAAAACTTGATAGACTTTGTGCATTGATCAACAAAAATACAATCTTCAAAAAGCTAGAAGAAATTCATGACCATGATCATGTTTCAATGTATGGAAGATCATTTGGAACACATGCTAGGCAGCATAGAAAATCCCTAGAAGATCAACTACTTTACCAACTATGTTCATGAGACCCCAAATTAGCTTGAGTACCCAAAATCAAAGGCTTAGTACATCATGAGAACCAAGCCAAAATTCACTTGTCATGCCTTGCAAGAGTGAACTGTCTTTTTAAAAAATTGAGATGTGAATGGCAGCACAACGAATTCACCATTGTACATTAAATTGCTACATATTTCTTTTTCTTTTTTGATAGCGCTACATATTTCTTCTAATATTCATCCTCTTGAAAATCAGAACCTTTGAAATCTTTATGCTTCAAGCAATTATCATACCACTTTCTCCTACAGTTCACTTTTAAAGAAACAAGCACATTAAGGTTTCAAATAATCATCAGCACAGCACATGGGACATTTTCTTTTCATATTCATTCTCAAAGAACTAAATAAAGGTTCAACATATTGGATAACTGCTTCATAGATAAGCAAGTAAGGACATACCTTGGCAGGATTTGCTGCATTTGCACTGAGCAGATCCAAGAGCCTCACACGGAATGCTTGGGACATTGACATAGATATAGATTGTCCAGGATATGAAGGACATTCAGTACACATTATAAGATTAACCTTCAAGTCTGGTTTCATGCATAAAGTTTTCTCATCATGTATAAGTACCTTCTCTATCTGAATAGCATCAGGAAATGCATATTTCATCTGAGCAAGATGGTTGTAAGAAAACTCCCTATATAAATGGCAGACATCAGTCTACGATCAACAATCTTTCTCAATAAGTATGAAATACAATATTTCCACACCTCTTAGTTAATAGCTGCACTTGAGTACGAATGTTTTGAAAAGTTGACAATCTCTTCCTCAAACCAAGCAATCTAATAGAAGTATCCATTTTATCAAAAAGTTCTGCCAATCCTTTTAACCTGGAAACAAAAAAGTGAGAGTTAGGAACCAATGCTAATAAATAACAGAAGAGAGGGAAGGACAGTTCCTTTAGCATACTTGTCTGGAATTTCTAAGAATTTTGAAGTTATTTCAGGTACTGGAGCTTCCGAGTGGACCTCCTGAATTGGAGAATCTTTAGCAAGTTTTTTTTCTTTTGTAGACAACTTCCAATCAGGTTTTTCAGGTGTGGGATAACCAAATTTATTTCCAGAATCATCTTTTACAGCAGTGTTCATGTGGTTTCTGGCTGCTGCACTTAGATGAGTACTGTTAGAGACCCCTGGAAGTATCTTCCTGCTCCTGAATGGAATTGAAGTTTGCTTCTCCATTCTTTCATTCTCCATCTGTTGTGAGATGGCTATACCAACATTAAAACAAAAGAAAAAACATCCTTGAGTATACTGATAATTGACTACTAAAATACGGTAAATCCACACATATATGAACAAGAGCATCGTGAAACAGCCACTATAATTAGATATGGCTCTGTGGTTAATATATCATAATAGTAAGAACTTCAATCAGAATCTTCATCATTTCTATTAGCAATTCACACTAAAAAAGAGGAAATGGAAGAAGATCTACAGTTTATCAATATATTGGTCCTTGCTATATAAGTTCAACATACTAGTCTACATTCTAGGATAAAGCATATTTTCCAGTATGAAACTTGCACATTGTCGTATGCAATCGACTCAGACGACTCAAAGCTTCCAAAGCATAAAAGAGACAGCCCATAACACGAAAAAACACACACACAAAAGCTCTTTCTCACAAGTCAATGCCTCAACTAGCAATTATCGTATTTAGCAATACAGCATCTGTCACTCAAGCATCTAAACAATGAGCACAAAAGAGAAGCAATGGTTTGAAGAAATGAATCACTGATCATAGAGCAACTTTCATCTGGTAGAATTGCACCAACTTCTACAGAATAATGTTAAACATCTGATCAAAACAGCAGTGTTGCTGAGAATACAACAGCCCATACAGCTAATATTTCTTTACATGCCATTAGAGTTAGTTTTATGGATCAGAAAACTGGCAAACAGCATTATCACATTTTAAATGCACAACTACAGAAGCCTAAAAGTAGCAAGGTAAAATATGATTCCCCAATTAAGAACCTCAACTTAATATTTCTTTACCCAAATGCATGAGACTGCAACTAAACCCAAAATGAAACAAAAGACTAATAGAACAGATCAAAATAGTGTTACATTAGTTAAAATAATTGAGTAGAACCCAATCTACTAATGAGCAGAAAACATCAAACAAGTATTAACATGACGCTCCCGTTTTACCAAATAAACCTTAAAAAAAGAAAATAAGAGCACTCTGTTAGGTGAAAGCAGCATTGAGTTAGAGTAAGCTAAACCTTGCAAACTGGTGATCTATATGAGAAATGCGTTACAAATTTAGGCTGCAAGCTCCGACCATTCAATGAAACTAGGGTTAGGGTTTCGAATCTTTACCGCAAGGAAGAGAGAAGGTGCAGAGACTTCGGAAGTGGAAGAACTAATTGAGCTTGTATAAAGGGAGGAAGACAATCTCTCCCTTTATTTAAAGGGTAAATTGATTTCGGTCCTGAAGTTGTAGCCCTGCAGCAAGCTGCGACCGCTGGAGGGAAAAAGCCGCGATCGGGGCCTCTTCGAAATAAAACGGAGTGGAAAGACCGAAAAGCCCTTATTTGACATATTTGTCACAGAGCCGTTGGCGTTCCCGCAGAAGGAGAAATATTTTACAGCCCTCATAAATATTCTCTATTTTTTTAGTAGAAATATCCTCAATTTTTGAATCCAAATAAAATTATTATATGATGTTGATATTATATAGATAAAAAAATTAAATTTTATCTGCAATAGAGTAAATTTTAATCAACTTTAATATTTAAAAATAATTATTAAAAATATATAATATTATTTTAAAATTAATATTATATCCAGTACTTATTCGAAAGACATAATTAGTACTAATTTTTTTATATGACTATGATTATTAAGTACTTAATAGGAGTACTCTAATTACATACTGTAACTGAAAATATCATTTTTATTTTTAATAAGCGAAACATCAAAATACTCATAAAAAATATATAAAACTATATCATATAAGTATTTTAGATTTTATATAATTATTATGCTGAAAAATATATAAAAATATTTGGTATAGGCATATGATATGCCCCATTGGACGTCAGATATCTCATAAGTTAAACTCAATTATTTTCGTCACACTTATAACAAATTATAAAAAATCTTTGCTAATTTTTCATGTTAGCTGGATTGGTAATTGGTCAAATAAGAAATGAGTTGACTGTTTTTTATCTTTGTTCCTCATACATTTATTTAAAATAATAATGATTAATTCTAATTTATATTTTTCATATATTATTAAACTTTAAGCGATTGAGTCACTTTGTGGAGTTGTAGTATAATAACTTTGATTTTAGTTGACTGTTAACACATTGATTTGATTTTAGTTGGCTATGATCGCATTGACATTGATCATTGACTCACACGTGTAATGTTGAAATTAAGGGCCTGTTTAGCGCGGGACTAAAATTAAGATAAAAATGATATTAATTTAAAAAATAACAATAATACTAATAAATTAAATTTTCTAATTATTTTACACAAATTTTAATTTAAAAAAATATTATTTTATTTCATATACTCAATAATTTTTAATAAAAATATCAACTTTATTTTACATCCAAATATTATTTTAGTTCACATACTTAATAATTTTCAATAAAAATATCAATTTTATTTCATATTCTAGACCAAAATACTAGTTATATTAAAATTTATATAAAATGATTAGAAAAAATTATTTATTATTATTATTATTATTATTATTATTTAAACTAGTATCATTTTGGTCCTCACATCAAACAGGGCCTAAGAGTTCATTTTGCTCGAAACTAAAATAATAAAAGCCATAAAAATTTAATTTTTTATTAACATATATATTATTTTATATAAATTACAATATTAAAATATAATTTTATTTTTTTGCATAATTTTTAATATATTATTAATTTTATTTTTATCTTATACAATTTGTGGGGTAATCATAGATATTTTTCAAAAAAAAAAATTAAAAAATCATCGTCCAAAAGACCCGGATGTAATTTGTCATCTTTTTTAAAGTTTTTATTTTGGCAGCTGGTATAAATTCTGATGATCTGGCGCACACTCGACGAAAGCACCCTCGTGGCAGCATTCGGAGGACACGTGTCTTAAACTGGTGCAAGCTGTTTTATGGAAAACGGGTGATCTCCGCCGCGAGGGGGCAATCGCCACCGGCAGCTCCCCTGGGAGGAGAGGAGGAAGGCGAGACGCAGGCCAGCAGAGTCTCTTCTCCTTCAAAGGGAGGCGGGATCTCTTCTCCTTTCAGGTGCTACCTTCTTCTCGTTTCCACCCACGTCTCTGGCTCGTCGAATCGATCCTTTCCGAGAGCTCGTATAAGCTGCGATGCGTATGAAGTACTAGATGAGTGATCGATCGCTGCTGATCAGGGCGATTGGAGGATTGCAGGCTAGCGCGAGATCCAGTAGCAGTGTAATTTTTTTCACTCTTCCTGGTTTCAACTGTCGGAGCATGTTGTGGGTGGTTTACCGATTTGTGTGGCTCTGACCTAGAAATGAGGAGGGGAACACAATCTGGCGCTGCGCTGTTGTTCTCTCCAGGAATTGAGAATTTCGAATTATCTGTTGTCGTCTCCAAGGGGACCATTTTTCTATAGGGTTCGTTTTTTCTTTAGTTGTCGAACTTTTAAAAGGCCGCCCTGAGTCGAGCTCTAACCCTCTTTTTATTTTTATTTCCAATCTGTTTGTTCGGTTTTTAATATTCAATCTTGTAAGCATCCGAGAAAATTTAGGTTTCCTTCATAATCTGCTCTATCCTTTGGTTTCTTTAACCTTTTTTATTCAGTTTCTTAAATTTAAAATGGCTGGGAAGCCTCTAACCTAGCTGAGCCGGCAGCTTGCTAAGCGATATTAAAAGGGAAAGTAGTTCTCTTTTTAGTTCTCTAGTTCAACTTGCTTTTCTTTATTCCACAATTTCCTGGGAGTGTGTCTCTTCATTGCCATTTGCTACCTATTTTAGCATCAGATTGCTAGTGCTTTTACGGTTTATTTAACCCACTAATCAAGCCTTTTTATGCGTCCCTTGTGTTTGTTAAATCTCTGGTTAGGCTTGTGGTTGTGGCCCAAGAAGAATTTTATATTCTAACATGATCTTTTAGGTGTAAGTTCTTTTTGTTTTGCAATGTAGAATTTAGCATAGATATATATATATATCTTATGCTATAAATAATTGCTAGACACCAATTTCAAATTTGAGACCTATAGCTCTAGTACTATATTAAATTTTTATTACAAATTGACATGAAAGCTTGAGCTTGTAAGTTATGGCTAGGAATTATTTTATATTGTAACAATGTCTGCCTTGTTTTTTTGTTTCTTTTTTTAGTTAATTACTGATCTGGCAGACATCTACGCAGAGCTCAAATTGCGGTCTGAAGGCTCCACTTAGCTTCTGGTAATAAGAGATAGGTAAGAAATCCATCTTCTGAAAGACGTTCTTTGAAATTGAAGTCCCATGTGAATCTTATCGACAACTTCATACTGTCTTAACCACTGAAATTAACCTTAGTTCTTGTTGTTTAAACAACAGAGACAGAAAATAGGTTGGGCAACATGGGATGTGTGGCATCAATTCCAAATAATGTTCGAGGTAACAGGAGAAGACTTCAGAGTGTAGGAGAATTGGCTGTTTTCTTTCCAGGTTTGCGCATTCCAAGAGCTATAGACTTTTTCCAGCCTCTGGGTGATAGCTTACCAAAAAGTTTGGTGGATCGTCTATCATCCCTAAGAACTAGGATAGTTGCTAAGGCTGCACAAGGGGCAGCACTAGCAGTGAAGCCAAAGCGGAAGATGAGCACGAGTAATGGTCTGTATTGGCACAAATCTTGATCTTTTTACTTTTATTCGTTTGATAACTGATTGTCGAACTGGCTTCAAATTGCTTTTCAATTTCAGGAACTTCTACGTTTTCTGATATTCTTCAGGCACTTGAAGATTACCTTCCTGTTCTTCTGGGATTGGCAAAAAATGGTAAGATGAATGGTCTCTTGAGTTGATTAAATACTATCATAATATAATTAAGGTCCAGGCTTATCATAAATTTCCAAGGAGATTACATCATCCTTGTGTGTCTATAAGTTTGATGATTTACATTTGCAGGACAGCTAAAAGACAAGGTAGAGTTTATTTGGGTCAACCAGGAAGATGATGAAGTAAGTATTTATTTATGTTTGGGTCAACCAGGTTATCTTCCTCTAGCTACGGTTAAAACCCATGAACGGTTTCTGTTTTATTTGCAGGAAACCACCATTGGTAATGTGTGGTATGAGGTACTCTCAGTTTTGCATTTGATGGCTATGCTTTGTTTAGCAGAAGCCAACTGTTTACTTCTTCATAGAACATCTGGCGATGATTATCAGCCAAGTGTATCTGAAGGTTGGTTAGATTATCCGTTGAGCTAGAGTTGTATTATGGCTATGCTGAGGTATCAGCTAAGAATATTTGAAGAAAGCCAACTGAGGGCTATTCTTTGTTTCTTCCTAACTTAGCCTTTTGAGCTACACCTATCGTAATATCAAAGTATCTCGTGATCCTGCTTTATCAGCTCTTATGATTACACATTATTTTTGCCTGGAAGCTATATATAATCAATCATCAATTGGGATGAACAAAAAAATCTATACATAAATTTGACCCAAGTGAAAACATAGACTATTATTTTTGTCTGTCCATGAACAAATTGCAAAAGGTTTATACATTACTTTTAACATTAGATTATAATAAATGCAGATATTTGAATTTTGCAGGACATCCCAAATACCTGCGATATAGTTGCGTTTAATTATTGAGGATTTTTTGATTTTTGCAAGATTGTACTAAGCTTGACCTTCAAATCCTTTAAAACAAAAAATATCCTTTTTATTGCAGATCTGGAAATGACTTCCAGTAATATCCTCCCAGTAATTGCCTTAGAGCTTTATAGCTATTTTTAAATTTGAGTTTGAGTAGGTACTCTTTTTGGAAGTTCTAAAATTTTCGTTTTTTTAGTTAGAAACTAGGACTTATTCCGGCAAGGTTGATGAGAATAAATGTCAAAAAACTGTGCCTAATGCTTATCATGATGCGTCTTTGTGATGATCGTTTTTCTCTATTGAATTTATGGGTCAGTAGATGAGAACAAATAAGTTAATTTTTACTTCGACATTTTGTAGAAAGTAGGCGGAGAAGCATTGATGTTCTCATGAAGGCAGCAGGATATTTGGATTGTGCCATCCATCACGTTCTTCCTCAAATATCTATTGAAATAAGGTATGAGTTATGTTTATATCACATAATTATATTTAGGATAGTTCTTTTTCTTGTAGTTGGAAAACTGAGGTTTAGGACAATTTATAAATGAATGTAAAGTAGCACATAGAACTACTTTTTTTTATTATTTTAATATGCTCTCAAACTTTAAATTTCTTAAATTGTTCCAATTGGACAAATTGGCAGGAGAAACCTTCCAATTGACCTCTCAGAAAGGAAGCTGTCCACGCTTTGTCTGCAGGCATTGGGTCAGGTATTATTGATATGGAACTTGAGGTAGCTGATCTACTCGGCACTTAATTCATTCTTTACTTACTAACAATGCTATACCTTGCACCTGAAACTTTAAAGCTATCCTTTTTGGTATCTGGAGTTAAATTCAAGGTGACATAGAACATGTGATATATATGTGTGTGTGTATATACATGTCTGTGTGTTAAAGATTTGGATGTGATTATGATAAAATTCTAGAGACCAATGTATAAAATGTATAAACTTAAGTTATGTACATATATGCACAATAAGGGCTAGAGAAGACTTTTTTCCTAAATGTAAGATGATTTATGAGCCAAAACCCTTATATGTCTTATATGCACCGACCACTGCCTTTCTCTTGGCGGTGCTTTCCTTTGCAAGGCAAGGGTCATTTGCGACGATGATGGTGAAGTCTGCGCTAAGCTTCCCGTGGGACTATCGTGGCTATTGCTTGCACTGCAGATCAAAGTCTCTTAATTCATTTGTTCACCCATGATCTTAGTCCAAGAGTTAGGTGCTCTACAATGTAGCCATGGAACTAGTCTTCAAAGGCAAGCTGATTGTCCAATCCCCTCCAGTCACATCCCAAGTGGCCCTTCCCCTCTACTTCACATGGAGTCGTCCATGACCACGATCCCTATTCCCTCCTTTGCCTTTCTTCATAGGATCTCTCAAGTCACTAGCTCCTTGCTGACACCGCACCTCTAGTTCAGTCCGCCTGTGAACTCAAGCCTTTCTTCCGCCTTTGCTTCACACGGAAACGTCACAACATCACTACTACATGCAAAGATCACATACTATTTATGATCCAATTGATTGGCTACAGTTAAGTTGGGACATTCACAACGCTTTCAACCACATACTTGCTAATCTGTTGTTATCCTCGATTATCCTAACAACCTAATTTGCCTCGGTTCATCTACATCTCTGTGGTTTCATTATGTTTGGCCCCTTAGCTAGAGTTTTTGTTTTTCTCTTCTTTCAAAGAATAATGTATACGTTAATAGCCTATTAAAGATATTCTTTTATTATTTTTTATTGATGAAAACAATGGATGGCATTACTCCTACTTATTAATTCACTTTCCTCTCTTTGAATTGCCTAAGTTTCCTTTGAGTTTGTTATCTATTAATAAACTCATGAAATACTTAAATTGTTCCGTGAACTTCATCTCTGATTCTACTCGTATATAGGATTCACTATTTGGAAACACGTATGAGTTTCAAGGATTATAACGTATAGTTGTAACTTTATTTATAGCTCATATTATCAATACTCTATTGTAAATTCACAATTTTTTATAAAATCTACAAAGAGATTCCTGGGCCTTAGAAGTACAAAGGATCAATATTGTTAACTAGGAAAGCATATTAATCTACTTAGAGCCAATAAGCATATTTAAGCACAATTTGCTTTAGTTCATTCAAATATTTGGGTCCTAGTCGTTTTACTTCTAATTAGGCTTCAAATACTTCGTCACATTTATGGATGATTATTCAAGAATGACATGACTATTTTTAATGAAAGACTGTTCTAGGTTATTTGTTATATTGAGTTAAAATAATGTTTGTTGTTCCCATTCACGTCTATGTAGTGATAATACATAAAATCCTTTTAAATACCTTTTCAAAAAAAGTTGTCAGATTAGGGGATGCTTCACTAGCTTCTTTTCATATACACCTCAATAAAATAGTATTTTTGAATAGAAGAATAGGCATTTGGTTGAGATTGTGTGTAACTTGTTGCTTGACAAGAGGATTCCTCTACAATTTTGAGACAATGTAGTCCTGACAACATGCTATATTGTTAATCGTATGCTCTCATCAATTTTTCATGATTAGATCTCATATTCTATCCTCTTTCGTAAAGAAGTAATTGATATTTTAACTCCACATCTTTGATTGTACCTATTTTGTTCATATTTTATCCCTCGGTGATGATAGGTTGTCATCTTGATCAGTTAAAATGTGTCTCCTAGGCTGCTTTCATCTCTAGAAAGAGTATTATTATTATCCCTTGAGTTGTATTCAGCTTTCGCTTTAGCTGATATGACTGTTCAAGTTTACTCCCTTTCTAATGCACCTACTAACTCAAAAATCATTTCAGAGGCATTTCAAACTCTTATTTCGTTATCTATAATTTCACCTTCTACTACAGTGTACCACCTGACTGAACCATTACAAGTATATAATTAGTTGTTCTGAGATAGTTGCGGTGGCTCTAGATGACTCTATTGCCCTTCTTGATACCTTTGTAGTCCCGGATTCCACCTCTGAGTATAATTTTCTTGATCTTTGTCCTACTTTTAGTAAGGCCTTGTTTGGCACCATCCCAAAAAGAAGAAACGAAAGAAAAAATATTTTATTTTATAGAGTTGATAGGAAAACATATATTTTAATATTGGGAAATGTGTAGGATGTGAAATAAAATTAATTTTTAAGATTAAAATTTATATTGGATGTGAAATAAAATTATTGAAATTTGTGGTAAATTTAAATAATAATAAAATATTAGTTTGCCTTTTTTTGGGGTATTGTCGAACAAGGCCTAAGGGTGCTTGTTGGTGCACATCTTTACACTGTATTTTGTTATATATCTTTTGCTTTCTTATCTTCATATTACTTGGCCTTCATTTCTTCCCTAGCTGTAGTATTTATGTTTAGGTCTTTATCAAAGATAGCCCTATTTATGGTCTCGATCGGCTATTCTTATAGCCAATGGCTATGCTCAAATATATGACATCAGTTATATGGATATCTTTTATTCAGTGGCTAAGATAGCTTTAGTGTGTGTATTCTTCACCTCGATAGTAGTTTTTCAACGGCACCTTACATCAGCTCGATATTAATTGCGTTTTTTTATGAAGCTTTTATAAGAAGGTTTATATCGAACAACTACCTGAGTTTGTTGTTCAAGGAGAGTCTGGACTAATCTGTAAGTTGAAGAAGTTACTGCACTATCTGAAGTAATCTACTCGAGCATGATTTGATAAATGTTTTAGCGAAACTTCAGATTTTATAGTTGATAAGTTGTAGAAAATATAAGTGTATTTTTGAGATTTGTTTGACTATCTTTGAGACTTTTTTTTTGGATTTTAGCAATTAATGACATGCGGTATCAGAGCATTGGGTTGCTACTCCTTGAAGAAGATGAACTTATCAGTAGGAGTGAAAATACCCAAAGAATTGATAATAGAATCGAAATTAAATAGAATCGATTAATTTGGTTCGTATCTAATTTTGGTTGGTTTTATTCCAGTTTTAAAATTTTTAGAACCAAATCATTCGATTCAGTTCTAACATTCAGGAATTGGAATCGACCCCAATAACCTATTCAATAATTAACACTATTAAATAAAAAATATTTTTTCACAATTTATTAATTTTATTATATTTTATTATTATATAACAAAGAATTTTAAAAATAAATATGTATTATAAATATTTTATTCAAAATTTGGTTGATTCGAATTACAATGATGGTCATAGTTCAGAAGGTTTAATTCCTTTTGTACATAATTTGAAGTTCAAAGCCGCCTTTTTAATTTGTTACCAAACATCATCTTGAATTGGATCTGAATTGGATCCGAACTAAATTTTCTCGGTTTGGTTCTAGTCCAAAGGAACTTGGTTCGGTTTTGGTTACCAAAATTGTGGAACTGACTTTAGTTGGTTTGAGTCCAAGTTTTGTATAGAATCAATTCGAACCGAATAGAGTTGCACCCCTACTTAGTAATGTAAACAAAGATGATTATGTTTTTTTTTTATTGTAAAACAAAGATGATTATGTTAAATGGCAAGAACCGTGGCATCTAAAAGCGCAGAATATAGGATGTTTTGGTGCGGAAGAATCTATATAGTGCAATGTTGATTTTTGAAAAATTGGCAAAGATGGAAGCCGAAGAGTGGATGAGGCTGGATCAGAGAGCTGTCAGCTTTGTCAAATTGTGGCTATAGGACGATGTATTTCACTTCAATAAAGAAGAAGCAATATCTGTAGCATTGTATAGGAAGCTGGAGAGCTTATGCATAAGAAAGATTGTGGCTAATAAGATTTTCCTAATCAAGATAAGTGTTAACATGGAGTTGAAATAAGGTACTTCAGTCTCAGAGCATTTGAATGAGATGAAGAGCAATATCAATCAAGTGGGCACCATAAAAATGTCATAGTTAGACAATGAGTTGCAAGTGCAGTTGCTGCTAAGTTTGTTTACTATAAGTTGGGAAACTCTTGTGGTCTCCTTGAGCAACTCCACCCTAGAGTCTGAATGAAGTTGGTCGCTCTTGGAGTACACTTTTGACTATTGGTGAGCCGGTGTCCAAACATCAAAGTCGAGGTGGACGAGATATCGAAGACTTCATACTCGTCTACAGGTGGAAACTTGATGTCTACAGTGGTTCACATTACGCTAGAAATTGTATATGTCATGGGAGCAATTAGTAAGTTTCTCTTTAATATATGAAAATAGATTGGGTTGCAGTTAAGTGGATATTGTGCTATCTTAGAGGCATAAGTCAAACGAAACTGTGTTTCGGAAAGGTATGCTAATGTTGATCCCGTTAGGGACTTTGGACTCTCGGAATTCAACCTCAAGCTATCTCATCAAGTTTGTAAGTGGTGTAATTGCATAAAAATCCAAGCTGTAGAATTGTGTAGCCTTATCAATAGTTGATATTGTTGCAATTGATGGTTGCAAGGAGCTAGTATTGATGTAAAAGATACTCGAAGAGTCGGGCCAAGACATTTTCCTTACCGTGATATCCGAACTTCCATTCATTTTGTGAAGAATCTCAACTTCCATTCCATGTCATAGGACATCAAAGTTTGTTTTCATTGAATTGAGAACATTTTGGGGACGACGAGTCTACAATTGAAGATGGTACGCAGATATGGGAGTTGGTCTTATATTCTTACCAAGTCAGCATTCAAATTTGAGTTAGAAGCTAGCATGGAAGCTACAAACTTGGACCTCTCTCATAAGTTAGGAGTGGGAGGTTGTTATGTTATCCCTTGATATGAGAGAGAACTGGAGGAAGTTGTACGAAGGAGTTGAAGAAATAGCTAGTCAAAATCTCTGGAATGAAAGGTTATTGGAAAATGATGTTTTTTGACATGATTTAGGTTTTTGGAAGCCTCGATGGATATTCGGAGTTTAATCTTTACATAGGAGGAACCTTAGTAGAGAGAAGCTATAATAGCCAAGATGGAGTTTGCTAAACACAATGGGATCTTAAACTCGAGAAGGAAATTCTACCTCAAAAAATGATGTTCTTATAAAAGGAGACGATCAGAAATAGTTATGGAGTAGCAACGTTAGCTTCCTTTGCCGAACGGAATCGTTTGTTGAAGTGATTGAGTGGGGAAGCAATGTGAGAGTACTCTCAGTAGTTAAAGAGTTAATTACTCCCTTTTTTCACTATAAAAGAGTCACATGAAGCTGGCTTAAGAGCTGTTGTTGGTGTTTTGCTGTTGGTTGCTACCTTTTGGAGAAAGTGATTGTGTTGCCAAATGTGCGAGGCTACTATGCAAGATTCACAACGAGAGCACTCTATAAGATTCACTTCAGCTATGAAGTTTGGTGGTGAAGTCCAGCGGTGAGGTGCAATAGAAGGTAGCCGACCATTTAGAAGGAGTTCTCTCTTCTAAATCCTTCTTGTCAAAGGAGAAGAGTAGTAAAGAATTCAATCATGTGCTAGCCATTTGGAGTTTCTTGGAGTTCCAAGTAAAAAGCCAAATTATTTTTCAAACTCATCTAGTTGCATAGCTTATGGCAACCATGTGGAACTCCTCATATTAAATCGTCCATAAGTAGTCCACGGTGTTTCCGTTTGAGGTTTATAAGGTCCTAGTTAAGAGAAGTGAAACTTCGGAGTGTGTAGTTGATAAGCTGTCAGAAAATACTAGTGTTTCTGTACAACTGTTATGTTCAACTAAGTCATCCAAGGTTTGTTCGACTATCATCATGGTTTCTTGTCTATTCCATCAATCAACGATAGTTTTGAGTGAGTTGGCACTCACTTTTGGGAGAGTTGAACATACCAACAAATCAAAGGCAAAGTTTGATGCTTATTTTGTATAAACAATAAAAGCTTGCCAAGTTGCTAGTCTTCCCTACAGTTTGGAAAAGCCTATATTACATTCCAGTTATTGTGTGACTGTTTGTTTAATTTTACATAAACAAAAACTGTTTGTTTAATTTAATTAGCTGACTTGCAGTAGCTAAGATAAGGTTTTTGTTGATGATGATGTTGACAATGAGAGTTTGATTTGAGTACATTCTTGACAATAAATAATTGTGTTAAATTCTGATACTATCCAATCATATTGGCATAATTTTAGCATTAAAATATTTTTGGATCTTGATGCTATTGTGAGGAATAAGATGGATACCTGATGCGGGACAATATGCGTGATACAATCCTAATTAGAGATCAGTAAGCAATTTAACAGATGAAATAAAAGTTATCCTAGGAATAATGTTGATGATAGTTATGCAATAATCAAGAAATCATAAAGTCGAGAAGTAAATCAATTTCAAATATTTAGAAGCATGCTCAAATAATATTTAACAAATTTACCAACTAATTTTAGGCAACCTTATCTCAACACGTCAGATCTAGGGATACGCAGTAGTATAGGTATCCTCACAATATAATATTGTCCAACAGCAATTAATTCGCACAATAATGTCAGATCACACAGGTGAGCAAATCAAACAGTCCCGACAACCGTTATCACAACCAAATCTCGCAGAATTTTCAAGATATTCAGTTGATGTTCAGGTTTACCTCGAGAGGAAATTCCGTGACCAGCGGGATGAGTCGAAGCGACCGAAGTTGATGATGTCGAGGCGGACGAACCAGAGGCGAT
>KZ451976.1:1943714-1994956 GCA_002786265.1 Apostasia shenzhenica
AGCGACAGGTAGCGTCGCCGGACGTCGCACGCAGTCCCGCTCGAGCCGTCGGCGCCGGCGACAACTGAAGGCGGCAGGCGCGAGTGTTGGGCGCCTGCTGTAAGCGCTGGCGGATGCGACTCCGCGAAGCAACGCGCGAAAGACGGCCTCGGCGAGGCTAGGTGCCCCGCCGGCTAGGAAGAAGTGGGCAGGCCGGAGGGGCGACTGGCGTCGCCGGCGCTCCAACCGGTAGTCGCGCTCGCAGTGCGAGCGCGACGCGCGGAGCAAGAGCGGAGGCGGGGCGGTATATCGCTCTCGCCTACAGCGCGCGCGAGTTCGGCCGCCGACAACACAACAGAGGAGAGAAGAAATGATGTTAAGGGACTGGAAATTGCAAGTTAGGTCCTGGATTTCTGTATGGGTTTGAAACTGAGAAATTGCGAGGACGAGAAGAGTTGGGAAATGACCTCAAATTTTCTTAATAATGGTTATTTTAGGGATTTTCACCCAAGGTTCCAACCCTTCCTTCACCGGAGATTATAAACAACACAAGTATTTCACAGACACAAATAATTTATTCCAGGATTAGAAAACCAGTACAAGTTTTCTTGCCACTTATATAGGCGATTACAATCAGGATTGTCAATTGGCGAATAAATATGCGAAAATAAAAAACTGAATTACAACACATGCCAAATGCGAATAAACTAAAATAGAAGGAACATAAACAGCAGCATCCTCCCAAATATTGGAATATTCCATTCAAATCAATTAAATTGACTTCTAAATGCGGCTTTACCAATCACACGATCGCGCACCACTCGCGCCTCGCTGCCAAATCTGCAGATCTTATCCTCCATCCAGCATCTGATCGACGCCATGTGCTGAGATCTCGGCCGTCGAGTGTATACTCTGCCTGAAATAAATCGATGGTCCGATGTCGTTGTGTCCCCACCAATACCTCCGATTGAAATTACAATATACGTTCTATTTTTATATGTAGTTTGCTCTTGAGTTAATGTTTGTACCTGGAATTTGCTTGACCACAATACTTTCAGATATCCAGGGCAAGCTTTTACTCATAGTGGAGCTTTACAGGATTGGCCCTTCATAAATTTGCATTTTTAGTTTTATCACATCTTTAGAGGTGGCCATCTCTTTGCTTCAGAATATTTTACATATTAACTTACTGCATTTCTTTCTTGTGGTTATCAGGGCGTTGATATCCAGCTAGGCATTGCAGTGGATAGTCCCAAGGCCACATTAGCTGTTAAGCGAAGGATAGCCTGTGAAATGGTCAAGTATTGGCATCAGGTATAGCTAAAGTTCTACTTGCTTAATTTTCCATTTCGCAATGTTATTCTGCACTTGCCATTTTGCCTCTCATCCTCCTTCTAAATACCAAACTTCTTTGCTTACTACATAATATATTTCGACTTTTGATGTAATTATTTTCTTATTGTCATATTTTTCTCTTGATGTCATTTTCTTTTCTTTTTAAATATTATTGCTTGTGCGGAAATCATGACTTAGTTTGTCCTTTTCTTAAAAACACCTCTTGTCCCTCCCCTTGCAATTTATGAAGCTGCATAGCAACCACCCTTCTTTCAATTTGGTAAATGATGAAAAAAATCAAGCTCATAAGGAAAAATATGGGTGATCTTCAAATCACTTAACCATTGAGGATTTGTGAATTATGATGCATAAGATGTTGACATTTTCTCTAAGGGAATGGCACAGATATTTCTGTATCTTTGTTTTGTCTCTATTGATGTGACTTTAGTTCTTCGACAATGCTATTTGTGATCCCTTTGACTTGGATCAGTTCTTTTAAGTTGATGAAGATAGGACTTATTGGGTTATTTGACTTCCGTTTTGCTTTGAGAAGGTTTCTGAAGAAAAACAAAAGATGTGAAGAGTCCAAGTTTCGAACAAACAACCTATCAGGGAAAAACATAAGGAAGATGAAAAGTAAAGTAGGAAATGTATTTTTGAATAGTTCTTGGAAAAAATTATGTTAAGGTTTATGACAAGGCTTCTATGGTCTTGACCTTTTACTTTGGAAAGCGATAAGTGTGAGATTGTGCATAAGGCATAACCGTCTTTCACAAAGCATGGGTATTGCCTGAAGGTCGAGTATAATTTAGTTTTTACTTGTGCCCTAGCTGTCACCTTATATAATAGACTAATTCAAGGTTTACAAGTGTTGTTGCTCTCAATGAGACCTCTCATCCTCTTGTAATATCCTTGTAATTCTTTGAAGGAATTAGAAGCTTTCCCACTTCTTCTTTTTGCTCTTTGTGATTTTTCCCCTCGAGAGTTCTTGTAATCTCTTACGAAACTTGTCCAATTAAAGATTCTTCCATTGGCTAGGTTGGTGGTGGCAATAGTGTTGGCATCTGGCAGCGGCCAATGTCACTCCAAGGGGGAGAGGTTCATTGGTGCAAAGCAATCTCTTTCCATTGACTTCATCGCATGAAACAAGAACTGGGGAACTAGTCCATGAAATAAGGAGTGAGGGGAAAGTCCATGAAACAAGGAGGGGTGGAAAAGCCCTCCATGACTTGTGATCCTAAGAAAGATTGGTCAACTTGACCCAACATACAAATTTTAACCCAAAAATAACTCAAAATATATTTCTTTTTAAAATAAATTATAAAAACTTTACTCTCTCACATACTAGAATACATTATAATAGCTAATGGTAGAAAAGTTCAAGTAAAACTCCTTCCAAAGTTAAGCCTAATGTCGATCATCATTTTTCTTTTTACTATTTATAGTTTTTCCTGCAGTGGTTTTCACGTAAAACTTCTTGTCATAGAATATCTCATTGAATTGTTCTATTTTCTATTTGTTGTATTACTAACTAATAATTACTTATCTAATCTTGTTTTGTATCATTGTTTGTGCCTCTTGTTTGGGATAATTAAACCTCAATTACCTTTTCTACTGTAGTTTCACTATATCTCTTTTTCTTTTATGCTTTTGAAAACTAGATCAATCCATATTTAATTGGCATAAATTACCCGATATATGAGTATTTTCATTTCAATTCTTATTTTTTTCTCAAATGTTAAAAATTGACTTGCTTGATTGCAATATTTAGATGCTATTCATATTTCAATATGATTGATGCAGCGTAGGCTAAATTTCTTGTTATATGTGCAGGCTGAGGAATGCATACTAAAAGTTTCGTTCACTAGCGGCTGGGGTGAAAAGCATCGATTGTTTATTAAGTGGAAATATGTTGAAGCAAAGGTTTGTCGATTGTTTTCATGATAAGCTATTCATGTGCTTTCAGTTATTTCAGATGGACTAGGAAATTTTATGGCTTCTATATTCAACATCATTTGTCTATAGATGAAAGAACGAGCTTACTAGCTTGATGTGATTTTTAGAAATCTATAAGCAAGTAGCTCTATTGGGTAGTAGTCTAGGTTGGGGTTGAACCTCAGCAATAGAAGTGCTAAAATGTTAATGGATCAGTTTAACGTGTGAATCGTATTTCCAACTTATTAGCTCTATTGGAAACCATGTAGATTAATAATAAATCAACGATCAAAACCAAAACTAATTATGTTACGGTCTACTCAAACCTGACTCAATTGATATATGTTTTAGTATGTTCGGATCAATCCCCCAATATCTATTTATAGAAATTTTTTGATATTGACCAACCTAAACCCAACATGACCAATGATGTGCCACTCGAATCCTGTTTCAGTTAAATGGTCAAAATATATCCATTTGATTAATAATTGGGTCAACCTAAACCCGAAATTTCCCAGTTTTGTTTTCCACCCTACTTACAGATTTATAGTTTTAAGTTTTGTTAGACCTATATATGCAGAAATAAAAAAACTAAGTCTTTGGTCCAGACCAATGCCAAACAAAGGATAAAGAACTTCTTTTGATGCCTCTAGGCTTGTATGTGATCTGTGGTATAGATTATATGTAGAACTAGAGATATAATATATATATTATATAGTACTTGGTCTCATTGCCAACTGACTGACAACATTATAAAAATAGAACATATATCAAACTTAATATCATATTTTTTCCTTGGATGTTATTACATGATTTAGAAATTATTCTTCTTAGCTCGGGCCTCAAGGCTTTTTTTCTTATATTAATCCTTCTTTTTGAATTGTTTCATCTAAGCCTCAAAATTTAAAATTTGAAGTATGTTTTCACATATGTAATAGGTCCAATTAAATTTTCCATCAAATTAAACGGAAGTATGCATTTTACCTTCACTCACTCTCTTTTCTCTCTTTGGGGAGGAAGAGTGAAGGATGAGAATAGACAAGTGAGGAGTAGGGGGAGTAGTGGAGAGTGTAGTGTGGAAGCGAGGAGGTAAGTAGTGAAGGGGTGTTGGAGAGCTAGAAAACGGACAGATAGAGAGGTATTTTGTTCATTTAATCAAACCTAAATCAGTAAAGTTTTGATGAAAATCATTTTAAATGCCATTTGATTAGAAAACTACAGTACTTGTCTGAGTTGGAAATTAGTGGAAGAGAATACAAATAAAATAAAAAAACATGGATTAATGTGAAAAAAAACCCTCCTAAACTTAGAGACCTAGGGTTACCCTTCTTTGTATGGAATGCAAATGTGCATATTCTTTTTTCCGAAGTCTCTCAATACTATCAAAATCAACATCTTCATGAACGCATTTTGTTTTTTAGGCAGCCGCATATTATTATCATGGACTGGTTCTTGATGAGGGTAATACAGAGAAATCCCATACGGTGGCTGTAGCTGCGTTGCAAGCTGCAGAAGAGTTTTTGAAATTGAGTAAAAGGGCATGTGAAGACTTCCATTTAGCAGCACCAACTTCGAGGTAGCATTTTTTTCTTCATTTCTCTTGGTTTGAGCACTTGTTATTTCTTTGTATTGAAATACTATCTTCATCTATCTTAGTTTAAGGATATTGAAGTTTTCACTTCATTAGTCTTTGTTGCAAAAATCTAGTTACTTGTTTAGTAAAATTTAGTATACAAAATATTTGTTTACGAGCAGTTGTTATAACATTGCAAGTCATAACTAATTATGTTACAAGAAATTTACATTTTAATAAGGGTCAAAAACCCTTATTAAAATGACAAAATACTCTTGTTAACCTTGTTTAGGAATGTTAAGACGGGAAACAATCAAAGAGTTTTTACGTGGAAAACCGACTGGCGGGAAAAACCACGGCTCCTGTTCGAGGAGGCTTGAAGAATCACTAGAAATGCGTTTTGGTTACAGTATTTGAAAAATGAAAAATCTCTGCCTTTTTGAAGGCTGTGTACAAGAAGTATATATACCCTGAGCCTGTTATGTCTAGTCACTTCTAGCCGAGTAACCTATGACCTTAGCAACGGCCCAATCAATGCCTGCGGATGGCTAGTATGTGACTCCCGTACGATGCATCAGCGGTCATGCCCTGTCGGCGGGAAAACCGCGTTTCCCTCAGAGAAGTACAGTCCTCCAACGGTCAGATGTCGTGTCGGGGCCTTGCTCTTCGACATCTTCTTCGGCATCTGTCTTTCGGGATGATACTCCTTCTGTTCGACTTGGGTGCCTTGCTTACGTGGAGATCATGTGAGCATCCACGTGGACGGCTCAGATGGAGGCGCGAATCCAATTACAACAAGGAAAGAGAAAAATTCCTTATCATGCCCCTTATTAAATGAAATTTGACCTTAGTAAATAACTTTTCATTCTCTTATTATTTATATTTTATAACAAGAGAATCATGCCATTATTAAATTTAATTTAATTTTTAACAAGTGTCGTAAACTTTAACAAGGAAATATTTTTTTTTGGAAAACAATTTTACTTGCAGCTGTTAATTTTCAACTTTAAATTATTAATAAAACTAACAATGAAAAAATTTCCTTATTACTAATGATAGTTTTAACAATAATGAATTCCCATTGTTATTTGATAAAATGTTAACAATGAAAAAATTCTCTTGTTACAAAAGTTAATTTTTATCAAAGTATTCCAAATTCAATATTTTAATATTACATAACATCAACAATTAAATTATTTAAAACTATAAATTACAAAAAATTATTTAGAAGTCCAATTAACATAATTAACCAACCAATCACATTAGGATAAATAGGTTCAATGCATATTACAATGTCTTTTTTGGCATGTTCACCAAAATATTCAAAGCACAATCAATTATATTTACTTTGTGTTAAAGTTTATACAGGTCTAAATGCATGAAATTCATGCCCAACATCTCCAATAGTTGAAATATCTTGTAAACTCGTAAAAATGGACATTTACATTTGAGACATGACGCCAATACCAAAAAATAATAATGATAAATAAATTAGATGGAATACATTATTAAGCCAATACTATAAATATTAAGTTGAAAAAAATTCATCATAAAATAAAATATTGTTAACTTGAATTCATATGCAACTAGTTCTTCTAATTTTTTTATCCTTCCTTTCGCATCATTTATTTCTTTGGACATATTAGAGATTTACTCCTTTAAGAAACATTTTAAATTAAGCTAGTAATACATTTGATTTATTTTAAATCACATAAATCGTATGAAAATATTTGTTATTTATAAAACATAATACTAGTCATAGATTTTATTAAATTTATTTTCCTCTTTTTATTATTGGAGATAGGAGTTAGAGACTAAACTAATATATTGAGAAATAAAGGGAAAAAATATATTAGTATGCAGCAGCCTTGGGGGCAACACCGAGTGCACAAAGGTGGCGGTGTTGATAGTAGCCTCGGAGGTGGTAGCATTGACAGCAGCTTGGAGGGCTCGACATGAAGGTGGGGTGTCGATCGCACAGAGGTGGCGACATTAATTGCGCGATCTTATCTGAGGGTGTTCAACGGGTTGAGTAACCTAAAGGAAGATTAGGGTTAGAAATATCAATTAGTTTATATGATATTTTATTCTTTTTATATTTTATAAAAGTTTTATAGTTATTTATGGAAATAAATTTTGTGAGAAATTTACAGAAATGATTTAGAAAATTTAACAAGGAGATTTTTAAGTTTAATACAATATAGCAAGGATAATTGAATCCTCTTGTTAATAGTCCTTGTTAAATACCATAGGATAATTAACAACAATGTGCCCTCGTTAAAATTTTTGTTATATTAATATTTCAATGATAACAAGAAATTATCTTGTTTAATTGCAAATTTTTTGTAGTGATATTATTGTTGTCTTATTTTATATGCTAATCGAGTATTGTTCCCCAACTAAACATTTGTTCATATTTCAAAAAATAAATAAATTTTTGTTCTGTTCCTGCCTAAGACTAAATATTCAGGAAATATTTCCATGCTTCTTAGGCTGTGGTTTCTGACATTAGTGGTTTTGCGTGTATCTTTAATAAGCAGTTCCTGGACCTGAACCTTTTTCAAAGATAAAATATATTTCAAGTCAACTTCAATTTGGTTATAAGTTTTATTCACTATTCTTTTCTTCGCATATAAGGTTAAGAAAATGAAAATTATGTTGCATCTGCTCTACAGAAGCCCACCTCCTTGGGGATCAATAAAATCTCTCTCCGAAAAGATAGCTAAAGATGCCTCTAGTAAAGTTCGCATCAATCAGGATCATTGCTCCCATGAAAGGTAAGGGCATCCTGAATGAGCTTTGGATATACACTTGATGATGTCCATATGATTATCCCTTTTTTACTATCCATTTGAAAGCTGATAATTCATGGGACATTATAACCTCCCTTTTCATCCTCTTCTGTTTAAAGATTTGGTCCTTATGACTAGCATTAGCTGTAAAATTTTCTACAATTGAAATCTATTGTATATGTAATTTTGGTTTTAAGGCCTCCTTGTACTCAGTTGAACACCTCGTTTACAATTTCCATTATTAGTGTAACACAATCAACGTTTCTGGATACGAAAATATAACTAAAATTTTCTGCATTACATTTACATAAAGTTCTCTCTTTTCCTTTAGTTTTTTCTTATTTGATATTCCCTTACGCCCTTTACATTTCTATTTGGGGCTTCTGCCTCTTTTTACAAAACAACATATAAAAGGGTGTGCAAAACAAGTGGGACAAGATCAAGAAAGAGATAGATGGTAGCAAGAGGTAGAAGGCACAGTTATTGATTATAGTAACATATTTTCACCTGTTATTGACTACTATTAGTGTTGCATTAAATATTATTGCTACGGATGACTTGTACCTGGAGCAATTGGATGTAAATTTGTGTTTATCTATGGTGATTTAGAGGACGACATCTACATAATCATGAAATAGTTTTTCTTATATTTAGTAAGAAAAACCTGGTGTCTAGACTAAAGAAGAGCTTGTGTGGTTTGACATTGGCTTTGAGGCAATTGTATAAAAGGTTGACACATTCACATGCCAGAAATATCACATGGTGTGAAATGAATCATTGATATTATTTTGAGTCTCTTGGTAAATACTAGGTTCTATTGCTATTATATATAAGTGGCACGATTATTGCCAGCATGAGTATGAGGGAGATCTACATGTTAAAGTAACAGATTTTGAAGCAGTTTGAGATGAAGGATTCGGGCGTAAAAAATCTGATTATTGCAATGTGAATCACAAGATAGATCTAAGGGGACTTTTAAATTATCTCAAAAAAAGTACATTCAGGAAATACTAGAGATTTAGTCGAAGATGCTAAGTCCAAGAGTACTCAATTAGGAGGTTATTTCAAGCTAATGAAGGAATAATCATCGAAGACTAATGAGAAGGGGAACACAGTGAAGGCACTGTATGCTTCGACTATGGATAACCTTATGTATGTTATAGTGTGTTTGAGATAAGATATCTTATATGCAGTGGGAGTTGTGAGTATGTTTATGGCAAACTAGGGTTCGAGGCATTAGAAAGTTGTGAAGTGATTGCTCAAGTATCTTAGAAGCACTTTGGATAATGAAAGAATGAAGTCACCTTAGGAGGTAATGTAGATGCAGATCTTAGTGGTAATCTGGATTACAGGAAGAACACCTTGTGCTATAAAACGTGGATACTAAAATCCACACCGTGTTACGTGCCTAATAAAATGATATTAAAAAAAACTAAAAAACACTTTTTAGACACGAAAACACTTCAAGACATCTTAGGATACTTCTGAGTTACTTTCAAGATACTTCTAAAATACTTTTAAGACATTTTCAAGATACTTCAGAGATGCAGGACACTTTTGAGATACTTTCAAAAAACTTTTGAGAGAATTTCAAGACACTTTTGAGACTTTCAAAACACTTCTAAAAGATTTTTAGAACACGTTTGAAACACTTTCAAGACACTTCTGAGATGCAGGACACTTTTTGGAGACTCCTATAGAATAGAACTAAATACATTTAATATTAATGTTAGATTTATTTATTAAATTATATTTTAATTAATATTAAATATAAGACTAAAATTTATGGACACTGCTATCTCCTCTTTATTCTTTTTATGAATTCTTAAAATTTTATTATTATTTTTAAGATTTTATTTAATAAAACTAAAAATTTATCTCGTATTATTATTAAAATTTACTTAATATATGTTAAAATTTTAAGTTAACCAAGTTAAATCAAATTTCTTCCCTCGTTATTGCTCTCAAGCCTCACGAAAATAAACCAAATATAAAAGTTTGAAATTCTAGCTCCACCTCTGTCATTCTCTCATCCTCAATACCGAGCTCTTATCCCCTCTTATTGTTGTGCTTGCGATAGTTGTCTTGGTATGCAAGATTGTATTTTTTCTTATTCTTCCATTCACTTCGCAAAGTGAATCCTAAATCGACATCTCAAATCTCTTTAATGCTGACGCCTCTTCTCAAGTTCTTTTTTTGGATTTGTGAGACTTTTGTATTACTCTCATATTATTTATACTTAAGAAATCAGATTTGTTCTATATTCTATGTACTTTCTTAAGTATGAATTGTTAATTTTATCATTATCATATTTAACATGTGTCGTGTTCGTGTCACACCGTGTCATGTCTTTGTATCATATCTATGCTTCGTAGACATCATAGTATGTCTTTACTTTAAGCTATATTGTTATTAGTTTACTGTCTAGGCTTTAGAAATATATCATATTGTCAAATGCAAAGGTCAAATTTGTTTCTATCTTGAGGGCTGAGAAAGAGTTGTTATGGTTGAGAAGTTTTCTGAAGACAATTGGTAAAAAGTAGTAGTGTGTTTAGTGACAATCAAATGTTATTTGTTTGATTCATAATCTAGCGTTTTATTTGAAGACAAAGCACATTTGGCTGAAATATCATTATATCGGGAGAATGATTAATTATGGGACATTGCCGCTAGTAAAAAAACCTTGGTTCTGAGAACCTAACCGATATGCTTGCCAATGTTGTTAATTGAGGCTCTTTAGTGCCTCAATTGGCCTCTATATTGGAGGATTCTAGTGTTTGAGAGGGTTATAGTGTGATCTCTCATAATCCCTTTTTGCAGGCTCTTGGAAAGTAGTGGAATTTCTCCTATTACAGCCATAGTTTTTCTTTAGATTTGTTCTTTTCACATTAAATTGATGTTCTTGTTTTTTTTTTTCCCCTTTGATATTTGCTTTGGTTTTCTTGCTTTACTCTTGTTTTCAACCGCATGTCGGCCACGTTCGTGTAGGATATTTCCTTGGACGTGTTACAGTTCATATTTCCTTCTAATTTTTGGAGACCCTGTCTTCCTGTTGAACTTGTAGGAAATGTATTGATTCTATGTTCAATCTGTGCACTTTCCAGGATCATCCAGTGTGCTCCTACTCTGCCAGATTTTGCTTTGGCCCTTAAACCAGATGACTACCAGCTTCCTCCATTGGATTCCTGCTGGAATTGAGAGTGAAGTAAATATTAAGATCCTACTTACACGGAACAGAGGAGGAGGATCTTATCATCCCCGTACTTGAAACAGTTTCGATTGTGCCCTCATAATTATTCAATGCTCCTCCAAAATGCTTGGATCGTTGCCGTGCACCGGTGCATACAAAATTTTCTCGCTTCTTCTCAGGGCTTGAACACTTTGTTCCGCAAAGGGTGGTTTCAAGTCATAGTCATGTCAAGCAGTAGAGATAACTGCAGGTATGTCAACTTCAAACCATCTGATTTTCATATATGCTCACACTCTAAATTGATTGTAATCTACAGTTTAATCTCTTTGAATGTAATTAACCCATTTTATTGTTATCCATTGCACTTGTTTGTGATCTGTAAACAGTTTTTGTGGGTGCTGAAAAAGTGGGTGAATGACAGGATGTACTCCAAATTTAAATATTAGTGGATGCCTGAGGTCTAAAATGATACTAATTTTAAAAATAATAATAATAACAAATAAATTTTTAAAATTATTTTACATAAATTTTAATATAAAAAATATTATTTTATTTCACATGCTCAATAATTTTTAATAAAAATATCAACTTTATCAAAATGCTTGATTCTAGTATTTTGATTTAGGATTTAAAATAAGATAAATTTCATCCAGGTCTCTGAGCTTAAGAGTTATTATCACATAGGTCCATGTTTTTTAAATTATATCATCGGGGTCTCTAGGTTTTCAAAAATTATCATCTGGGTCTCTTTTTTATTTTTTTTATTATTAAAAAATATAAAAATTACCATTATACCCTTACCCTCCCTCTCTCCACCAGATCCGGCAGCCGCGCCTTCACCGCGCTCCCCCGCGCCTTCACCGCACTCCCCCGCGCCTCCTCCAGCGGCCTCGGCACCCGCTGCGCAGCTAGGGGGCCTCAGGCGGCTGCACGACACCTCTGACAACCGCGCGAGGCCCTCTAGCTGCGCTGCGTGGCCGCAGGCGGCCGGTGTCGTTCAACTGCGCGAGGCCGCCCGGCGCGGCTGCCAAATCTGGTGGAGAGAGGGAGGATAAGGGTATAACGGTAATTTTTATATTTTTTAATAAAAAATAAATAAAAAAGGACCTAGATGATATTTTTGAAAACCTAGGGAACTCGGTGATATAATTTTAAAAATGTGGATCTGTGTGATAATAACTCTTAAACTCAGGAACCTGGGTGAAATTTGCCCTTTAAAATAAAGTTGATATTTTTATTAAAAATTATTAAGCATGTGAAATAAAATAATATTTTTTATATTAAAATTTATGTAAAATAATTTTAAAAATTTATTTATTTATTATTATTATTATTTAAGTTAATATCATTTTGGTCTTCGTTGGGTTTTTGAGTGCCCATATCTAAAATAAGAGATAGCATCTTTATTTTAATAGAAAAAGATATTTGCTCTATGTGAGGTTATATGCAGTTTGGTACATTGTGGTGAGGTTCATTTTCATATTTTGTTTTTTTGGTTATTTTGTTGTCAAACATCTTTGATATTTGAGCCAATTTCATTGCTCAAAGTGGTTCACAATGGGCTTTTAATTAAGGTAAATGATAGTGATTTGTGTTGATGGCTGTTAAAGATTAGAAATAAAATTTATTTTAATTTGAGATGCATACGATATGAAATAAAATTAATTTTTTATTTTTAAAATTTATGTAATATGTAAAATAAAATTAATTTTTTTTATATTAGAGTAGAATAGTTTTCTTGATCAAATGTAGCTCTGTCAATTTTATATTTAAAATAAAATTATTTTTTTATGTTTTTTATTAAACTATGAAAAAAATAGTAAAGTAGTGATACGTAAAATATTATTTTAGTTATGATGTTAAGTGTAATCATAAAAGTATTTAGTATAAAATATACGGTGCTAACTATAAATTATATATGATTATAAAAGTATTAAATGTAAAATTTATATTGTTAATAAAAGTGTTAAATATAAATTAGATGGTGTAAAGTGTTGAGTTAAGGTGCATATAAGAAAATAAGGTGAGTATGAAAATTATAATATTAAGTATAAGGATGATAAGGGTTATAAGAAAAAATATAAAGTATTGAATTATATATTGGTATGTATAAGTTTTACAGTGTTAAATATTGGTAATATAGTAAAAGTATAAGGATATTTACATAAATAATACTTTATATCATCATATTTACATATTAATTTTTTTTTTTTAAATTACACTCCACACATTTTTTCTAAAACTGCAGTGTAATTTTATGAAAATTAGTGCGATATACGTAATTATAGTTATAGTAATATGAAGTGTTATGTACGTAATTATCCGAAAAATATAATGCTATTACGTTCTTTTTAATAATACATTATTTATATTTAGTACTTTTTTGCTTGTATTGACCACTAAAAATGTAATGTGATATCCTACCCAAACCTAATTATTTTAACTTGAGTTTTATTTTAATTAAATATTAAATCTAAATATTGCCCAATTATCAATTTTCTAGCTAAACTCTCACCCATACATAGCTCACATCTTTAATCATAAATTTTTTTCTTCAAGGACTTGAGTATTTTTTTATTTATATTAGTAAGAGTGCTTATACAAAAGGGTTATTCTCATAAAAAATGATCAAATTTGAGCTGAGCGTGTAAGTTTTTTTTTTTTATCAATGTGTCTCAAGTCGTTCTTTAGCACTTGAGATTGATACCTTTGATCCGTCAATTATGAATACCAACTTCGTAACTTTATGTTTAGCTTAAGTCATTAATGTTAAAGGTCAACTCATCTTTACTTTTTTTATAAGGCTCAAAGTATTCATGTCAAGTCACGGATTTTCTAAAAAAAGTTAAAAGACGTTAATATATATATATTTTTTGGGGTTAAATCAGGAACTACTGTGGTTCATTTATATATAAATTTCATTCCCAATAAATTGGCTTATAAACCAATTTGAACAATTTCATTGACTGTCAAAAATAAAGAAATTCAAATTTCATAAACCAATTTTTTATTTTCTTAACTATTATGTGGTGTTCTTGCTTAATGTGAGGGAAGTTTATTTGGATATCGAGGAATTTCAAATTCGATTCATACGATTATAATTTTTAAGTAGAAAGAGAAATTATAAAATAGAAATAGTAAATAAAATAAAAAATATTTACATAAATTTTACTTAAAATTTTAAATATTATACTCCTATATAAATAGATGATACTCTATAATTAAATTTTTTTTAAAGGATTGAAAGAATGACATGTAGTTAATATTTAAAATTTGTTGTGAAATGTAAAATTATCAAAAACTAGGGCTTATAAAAAATAAATGGAAATTCATTAAAAAAAAGGTGAAAATCGAAAAACTAAACTTACCGTAATTGAAACTTTAGGTTTACCAAACTAACGATTTCAAATTTGATTTTTAGTTTGGGCAATTTTTAATTTTTAGCTTCGGATATAGTTTTTGAGATTTAAGAATTGACGATTAACTTAATCGAAGTTCTTAACGTAATTTATTTAATTTTATGCGAAAAATATTACTAAAGTTCATTTATATTTAAATGTACCTTGTTGTTATTAATTAAAATTATGATTTAACTTTTACTTAATATTTATATTAAAATTTATTTATATATTTACTATAATCGTTAAATTTTAGTTAAATTTTATCGTATTTTTTTTTATAATGTAAATTTTTCATAAAATTGATACTTTATAAAATTAGTAAAAGTTAAAAAAAAAATGATTAATCGAATCAAAATTTTAGTTAACTATAAATCCAGGTAACTGATTTATTTTTCACTTTTTTTTTAATAGGAAATTTATTTTTAACTTTGAAAAACTGTTAGTTTCATATTCGAATTTAAATTTTACATTATGGAAGGGTTAACTGTCCCTCATAACCCTTTTCCAAAAATAAAATAAAATAATATATATAAAGTTGGGATAATTACATCCAGGTCCTAAATTTAATGCTTAATAACATACAGATTTATGTTTTTAAAATTATAATATCGAGTCCATGAGTTTTAATAAATTAACAAATGAGTTTTTTTAAATTTTTTATTATTAAAATTTTTTAAAATTACTAAAATACTCTCGGCCTCTTTCTCTCCTCCTGATCGCCGCGCACGTGCGACGCCGGGAGGCTGTAGGCAAGTCCGGCGGCCGTGCAGCGTTGCCCGTGCGTGAGGATCGGCGTCGCCCATCAGTGGGTGGCACACGCCGTGCTGCATCTCCCGTGCGCGGCAATCGGGAGGAGAGAGAGTGACAGGGAGGAGAGAGAGAGGCCGAGGGGATATTTTGGTAATTTAAAAAAATTGTAATAATAAAAAAAAAAAAAAAAACTTATTTGATAATTTATTTAAACTCATGACTTCTGCACGTTATTAAGTGTTAAATTTAGAGATCTGAGTGTAATTATCCCTATAAAGTTTTATATTTATTTCATATAAAAAAAATAAAATGTGAAAATATTTAAACTCGGAAGCTTCCCCCGGGGCCGGTCCACCGCGTTAATGGATCAACCTACCGCTCAATCCGCCGTCTCCGACGAAGCTGATCAGGCGAAGCGGCGGTGCATCGCGCTGCGCCACCGAATCCTCCACTCCCTTCCGCCCTCCAAGCTCACCAGCTCCGCCAAATCCACCCTCCTCCGCCTCCTTCACGGCGAGCTCCGGTTCCTTTCCGGCCTTCCATCTCCCACTGCTCACATCTCTTCAAATGTCGGTTATTTCGAGTCGATCGTCGGCGTCCTACTCCACCCCGCCGTCAACTGCGCCTCCCGCCTCTGCAAGCCTGTCCCCTCTACATCCGCCCACCTCGACATCGTCTGCACCTTTGGCGGCTCACCTGCCTGGTTCCTCGTCTCCGATCGTAACCCTACCCGCATCTCATGGACTGGCAGCCTTCGCGTCCGGGCGGAGCGCGCTCTTCTTGCGGCACGGTCTGTTCCCGTCGCTCTCAAGCCCTCTTCCGTCTTCATCGTCTTCGCCAGAGGGCTTCCTGAGGACGTTGCATTGGAGATTGGTGGCCAGATCTGTGCCTTCGAGGTGGATCCCATTGTGGAATGTGTCGAGTTTGAGGACTTGGAGGAAGGGTGGGTTGGGGTGGGATCGTGGGGAATGGAGGGATCCAGGTGGTTTGAGGTGAAGATCGATGAAGGTACTCATTATTGTGCTGAAACTTTTCCAATAGAGGCGAAAGTGAGCAGCAGAGAGGAAGTTGACATGGGGAATGATGTGTTTGGTGAATTTGTCTCATCGTTCCGGCCGAGCGGCATGGAAGCAGTGGATTTGATAAACTTAGATACAACAGCGCTGATTGCTATGGTTTCAGGAATTAGCAACTACGCAGCAGAGAAGCTGCTAAGATCACCAGAAAGAGACATGAGAGAGCGGTTTAAGGGCAACTATGAATTTGTGATGGCACAGGTATTTGCTTCGTCATTGAGACTTTTATTTATCTGCTCCCACTCCAGCCATCGACTTTATCATGCAGTGTGGGTGACGTTTGCTGTATGCTCACTTGTTTAAGTTTCGCAGAATCTGATTTTGATGTCGGTTTTTGTTGATCATTATGCTTGATGGTGTTCGTAGGAGTTTGTGAAGTTCTGTGCGTGTACTTTACTGTTTAATTTTGACTACCTTGTCACTGATTCACTTCTTACATGTTTATCTTGATAAGGACCAAATTGTAATGCATGGTAATGCATCATCTCCTAATCATTTTGGCTCACTTAAATCTGTATTTGATTCCTGTAAAACAAGAAAATTAATAATTCCTGCTTGTAGGAAGGAAATTCCTTTTGCATCCTTTATTGTGAAATTTCTCCTTATGAGAGTGGAGGATGTTTGACGAGATTTCGAAGAAAGCGATCCTTGAATAAAGTATTTTCGAGAGGCCTTTTTGACTTAGAAGTTGTCAAGTCTATGGTATGATAGTAAAGACTTGTCAAAATTCAACAAACGCCAAGTCATTGGAAAAAGATGTTTTTTTGACAAGGTTGAATGAGGAATTCTCGAAGGAAGAAATTCTTTTATAAGGTATATTAGGATCTTTGGTATTACCAACTCTCTTACAAACTTAAGTTATGTGTACTTAACGCCCATGAGTCGAAGCAAGACTTCCTTTTGACAATGGACACTCACCTAAAGTTATGCCAAGAAAGACAATAGTACTAAGCTAGTAATGACTATATTCAAACCATTCAGTCACTGTATTTCTCGATAAGAGATACCTAAACTTGAAAGTGATGTATTTCTAGAAGTTCAAGGTATGCATGACCATTATAGAGTTGCTGCATCATCCCCCTGCTAAGCTGTATGCGGGACTGGTCACATCAAGACGATCACATGTAGGGTCATTTCGAAAATACAAGAAAAAGTCATTGCTTCATCTTCTCAGTATATAATGGGTGAAGAACAATGATGTTGTTGGTGACATTGTTGTTGTGAGGAGAAATTCATACAGTAAAAGAGGGTACTCGAAGAGAGCCATTGCTGGTGTTAAGGACTAGCGGTGACAACAACTAACTATTCAAAGGGAGTTTGTCCTTTTGAAGTCCTAAAGACAAAAAGGAAGAATAATAAAGTTGTTGTTGCTCTGCTAACCCTAAATCCAGTTAGCTTTATGTGAAGGAAATTCAAACTACTCTTTAGATCCAATTAGTTGCCTGGCTTATCGCAACTATGAGAGGAAGTATTCTCATGTTAAACATTTTTTTAAGTTAGTCCAACTGCATAAAAAAAATTGTTAGTCCATTGTGTTTCTCTTTGAGTTATACAAGATCTTTGTAAGAAGAGTTTTCTTAGTTTTCGCATACTCTTTTGTTATTGGTGGCGCTAAAAAGATATTGTCAAAAGTTTTTAAGTTTAGAACGAGCTTGATCTTTGACGAGCAGTGCTAATACTACCAAGTGGTGTCAGAGCAAAGGTTGTCTACACCTTGAAAAAGGATAGACTCGTCAATTGCAACAAAAATTGTTATGTTCATTGGCAAGAACTGTGACACTTGGAAATAAAGATTTTGAGATTTTCTAGTGTGGAATACCTACATAGAGCAACATTGATCCTAGAGAAGAAACTGAAAGACTTGGAACCTGAAGAGTGGCAAAAGCCTGATGAAAAAGCTTAATTACTATTAAGTTCGCTACCAGAAAATTAAGAAAGTCTCGTGATTTTTGTGGGTAATTCTACTTCAGATGGAATACTCACCTTGAACCTTGTCACCTCGAATTTGTTAAACATGGAAATAAGAGGAAAACTATAGGGCTCTTTGAGCTATGGGACCTTGGTAATCGACAGATGAGGACGAACTTAGAGAAGAGATAAATCTCGAAGTAAAAGCAAGTGCCACTACTATGGGGATAGTCTTTGATGAGGAAGTACTATGACAAGTTAGGTCACATAAAAGAAGATTGTCAAATATGGAAGTGCAATTAGCAGTGGGAAAATTGAAAAAGGAAAATTTTCATCTTCGACACCCTCAATTGCAGCTGCAGCTGAATAATAGTTTAGCCGCTAAAAAATTCTATATTTTGTCTTGCATGTGAAGAACTAACATTGGTAAGTGAGGGAGATGCTTTCGACATATGAGATTGGAGACAATGGTGTTTAAGAAATGGGAAACAAAGGAATGCCAAAATTTGTTGGCATTAGGGACATCGAGCTTAAAAATTGTTTGTGGTGCAAGGTAAAGCTCTTGGACGTGCGACGTCATGGATATCTACTAAAACTTGATCTTCATAGGGAAGTTAGATGACAAAAGTTGTGCAACCACCTTTGGCGAAAGGTAATGGAAGCTTGCCAGAGAGTCTCTCATCATAACAAGGGGAATCATGTGTTGTTCATTGAACAAGCTGAAGGCAAAGATGTGCAAGCCTTTTGTGAGTGTTGCTAAAGATGAAATCATGAAAAAATTATGACACAGGAGAATGAGCATATGCGTGAAAGTTGTCTGGATATCTTGCAAAACAAAAGTTGATGCCAAGCCTAGAAGGTACACTTGACAAATGTGCTTGTCTTGTAGGGAAAATCTAGAGCAACCTTCGTGAAGCTTCCATATCACCAAAGGAAGAAGCCCTTGGAGAACATCACATTCTTTAACAGTTTTTCATGGATGGTCTATGCATATACATTGAAGATGAAAAATCAACTTTTCAAGAATTTTAAGGAATTCAACATAATGGCAAAAAGGGTATCTGGGAGGCATCTCAAATGTTTTCTCATTGACAATGAAGGATAGTATCCATAAATTCTTCACTCAATATTGAGTAAGAAATGGTATTTGACACAAGCTTGCAAGCGGTTTTGAATTCATCTTCACAAAGTGGTATCATCGAAAGAATGAGCAAAACAATAATAGTGAGGGTTTGTTGTTTGTTATCTCACACCAATTTTCTGAAAAACATTCAGAGGTGATTATGATGGTGATGGACCTGTTCAACCAATTAGGAGCTTCCTGTAAAGTTTGGAGAGGCATCCCTAAAGTGCTTGAGAATGTTCGGGTGTCGAGCCTTTATGCACATACCATAAGATGAAAGAGCCAAGTTAGATGCCAAGATATGTGAATGTTTCTCCATTGGTTACTCAAATGGCGAATTGGGTACAGAAGTACACAACTTAATTAAGTTAATTTCAGTACCCGAAGTGCTCAAGACATGAAATTTAATGTTTATTTTGCAATCGAGTTCTATTCCTTCTTATTTCCCTTTTTCTGCTTTTTATTTTGCAACTCCCTTTATATAAACCCTGTACTATCCTTAATATATTCTTCTTTTGTCCGTTGACACCGTACTGATGATTTCTTCTCCCTTTTCTATATCCAGTTATCTTCTGAAATGGAGCAACCAATTTTGGGAAAACTGAAGGTTTTTGTGAAAGGGAAAAGGGGTATTATTTGTGAATCTGTATTCGCAGAGTTCAGAGAGCTAATCTCGATGTTTGGAGGACCTAACGAAAAGTTCAGAGCAGAGAAATTGCTAAAGCATCTTCTGTAAGTTCATTGAGCATCATATAGATTTTTCATTTCATTTTTTGCGCAGATTTCTTTTGTTGTCAATTGCCTTAAAATTACAGCATGGAATGGGACCATCATTATTATGATGCTTTTTGATGGAGTTAAACATCTCCCACAAGATGTAGTTAAAAGTCATTGACAGTTGGACATGATACCTTGATCCTCTTTTTATTTCTGCTTGTTGATTGTTGCCTAGTGGTGTGTTAATTTTCTTTTCTTTGATTTTGTTTGAAGTTGTTATCTATATAACTAATGACTGTCAAATTTAAATTATTGATTCTTGCAGAGTTGTGCCAGACAATCCCTCAGCACGCATTTCTGGCCTTCCAACAACAAGAAGAATCGCGAAAAAGACCAAACTCATTTTTGGAACTGGAGATCATTGGCATGCTCCAACTTTAACTGCAAATATGGGTTTTTTGAGAGCTGCCTCCCAAACCGGCTTATCGTTGTTAGCCATTGAGCACAAGCCTCGTGCACTCACCGGCAATTAGGTATCTTATTTACTGAACAAGCATATGAAAAAGTTATTGCATTCAAGCAACTCACCACATCATCAGTTCGTCATTCAATAGTCTTGTGATAGCTGCTCATGTGGAAAAAAACTTGGGTTCGGAGAGCTCGCCACGTCATATTTTCATACCTGCTTGTTACAGGTATAAAAGTGCTTTTTATAACAAGCACTTTCTATAACAAGCAGTTTTAGCTCTATAACAAGCACTTTTATACCTGTAACAAGAAGGTATGAAAATGCGACGTGGCGAGCTTTCCGAACCTAAGTTTTTTTCGCTTATGTGAGCCCCCGCAAGCGATAGTGTAGAAACGCCATTTTACATAATTTCCACTTCATATAACCATGAGTGTGCTTTGCATAGGCCTTTATTGGCCTCATATGTGCTTGTTAATAGTGTTTCTATGTTATTTCACATTGTTTCGCTTCACATATGTAGCTGTTCGAACACAATAATTTCTCGCAATCATACATATCAGTTGATATTATTTCTATATTTCTAGCTGTACGGTTCTGAATTGCATAAATTATATATAAGTAAAGTAATTTTATTGTAACTATTCATTTGATAGGGGATAGAAGTGGTAAATGTATAGTTCTTGGCAAGCTTTTGGGATAAGAATGAGACATAAAGAAATAGTCACTTGTAGTGTAAATAGAAAAAAAAAAAAAGAGAGAAATTATTGGATTTTGTAATTGAAATCTGACGTTCGAGATATCTTTTAAGGATAGAATTGTGACGTCTAATATTATTTTGGTCAAAGTGGGTAGCAATATATGAACAATATTAAAGGGAGTGATTTGTTCAATATTTTCTAGATATTTATATTATTTAAATGTTTATGTTTATTTTAAATTATTATTTATTTAGTTTACATTAATATATTAAAAAATATAAAAAAAAAGTAATATAAATTTACATTCTTTTGCTATATTAGAAGTTCTCTTCATGTTTTTTAGATTAAAGGATCTTTTTATTATGTGATATCTAAATATTAATTTTATAATTTTTTATATTATTATTTAAATTTAACATGAAAATAAATAATTAAATTTTTTATATAATATGATAATATTATAATACTATTGAATCAAATACCGTATCATCCAAGGAATAATTATTATGTATGTATAATATATGATAAGAATAGAATATTAGAATTATTTTTTATGACACGTATATTTTTCATTTATGTGAAATGTGGTCCACATTTTAGTTGAGAAATAAATCTGTGAAATACCTGTCATGATCGATGAAAATAATGATGTTTACAATAATTTACTCACCCTAAAGTTGTGTCGAAGCACTATTTATAGCAGGATGATAAATGTTTATATCAATCAAAAAGGATGATAAATGTTATATCATCATACTAGTTCAATATGTAATACAAATTTTTTATGGCAAGGAGACAAATGTGACTCACAGCAATGGTGAAGCTCCAATCATTGTTTTCAGTGGCGAGAACGTTCTGAGTTCGAGCCGAGTTGGACACGACTTAAGTTTGAATTATCTCAATTCAATTTGAGTTTGAGCTAACTCAAACTCTTCAAAAGTTGAAATTTTTTTATTATGATTCAAAATTTGGTTAACTATGCTCACAAAATTATCTAATGAATATTCTAATCACAATTAATGATAATTATATATAAGTAATAAATAATTATAATAAATAATTGAATATATTATTTATATTTAAAATGATAAAAATCGAGTCAAACCTATTCTATCCTATCATATTATGAAGCATGATACGGTTCATTAAACTTAAGGTAAGCTTAGGCTCTGTTTGGCATTGCTGTGCTGTATAAAAAAGTGCTGTACTGTATAGCTGTATAAAGAAGTGCTGTTGAATAAAGCTGTTTTATACTTTTGGTAAACTATTGTTAAAAGTTGTCATCAAAAGCAGAATTGTTTGGTTAAACTGCTGTGCTGTTTAAAATATTTTTATTTTTGACTAAATTAGACATAATTTAAATATTATTATATATATTCTATAAATATATAATAATTAATTCATTCTATTAAATAATTAAATTTATGTGCCATTAATTTTATAATCTATTTTATATTATTTTATAATTTATTTGTATATTACTTATAAATTTTTAAAATAAGTTTTATTTATTTTATATTATATCTACATAAATATGTATATTTTTATTTTACTATATTAATAATATCATTTAATACATTTTTATAAAAAAAATATGAAAATATGAAAATTACGTCAATTGCATATTTGGTCTAATGACGGGACGTGAGGAATAAAATGACGAGAAAGATTAGCAAGATGTGTTCGGTTAGAGATAAATAATATTAAGGGTATTTTTGTCCATAATTAATTAGAGCACAATCACTTTTCCAAAAAAATTTTTTTTTAGCTTTTCTCTACAGCTGTTTTTTAGCTTTTTGATAGCTGAAAACGGTTAAATAGCTATTTTACCAAACACAATTTTTATATTTTAGCTATATAAAAAAGCACTTTTTAATACCAAAAAATTTTCCCAAACGGAGCCTTAATTCAAACTAAATACAGACTCAAACATAAAGCGATTTATCGATTTTTGAAATTAAAAATTCAGTTAATCTAAATTGATATGTTTTTTTTTTAAAACTAATGTCAATTTTAAAAAATGAAATCAGTTCAGTTGGATGTGCGTATTGCAAGTGAATTAATTTGAAATAAGTGATATTACATCTTATTATTTAAAAAAAAATTATTTAATTTAATAATATTTTTTAAAAAAATTATAAATTATAAAATTATTAATTAAAAAAAATATTTAGATATTATAATATATAAATTATATGACATAGCATCAAATTAAACGCTGTATCTGAATTAAATCTAGTTGATGAACAATATGTCACACAGATTTAAAAAAAAAAAAAACACCAAATTTTGAGTAGTGAAAAATCAAAACATATTCAAAATGCCAAAAAATAAATATTTTGGCGTAGTATTAATTCCGTGATTAACGCATCATGGCCCCTTGCATCGCCGGCGGCACCATCACTCCTCCTTGCATTCTCTCCATGTTACCATGCCATCCTGCAAAAATCTTTTAATTATATTCTAATCCATATTAATATTTTTCTCTAAATTTAAATATTTTTTGTGTAAATTATGCTAAAACAAATATTTAGAGATTAGGGGGAGTAATTTTTTGGTTCAGGCATCGTACTTAGGGGGCGTTTGGTTCAGTGTTATCTCAATGTCAATGTTATTTAAATGTCATGTTATCCAAATGTCATTGTTATTCATCAATAGACATTTGTTTGGTTCAATGTTATGATATTAGAAAATATCAATGCTATCCAAATTATTTTTATTTAGTTGGAAGTTATTGGCATTATAATGACAAATTGATGATGTTATCTTAAGATGTCGCCCAATTTGGAGTGACATCTAGATGTCATCATCATGTAATGGCATTTTTGTAATTAATTGTAATGTTATTTAAAAATGTCATTAAACCAAACAATTAATTTCTAAAAATAACATAACATAACATTGAGATAACATTGAACCAAACGCCCCCTTAATAATTTTTTCAGAAAGAGAGATGATGACTCACCTAAGGCCATGTCGAACCCGCGGTGCTGGAGCTCACGGTAGGCCTGGCAGAGAGCGCAAGTCTCGCAACAGCAGTGGGTGAGGCAGTCGTTGCAGGGGGACTCAGGCAGCGTGTACAGCATCCGAAGCTTCGAGCGGTACGAGCACGAATATATGCACTGGCAACCCGTCACTGCCGCTATAAGCATGTACAGTGCCCCCGCCGTTCCGCAAGCTGCACGCATTTTTTTCACGAGTACAATATCCCCATAATTAACATCGATAGTTGCTCAATCTTCAAACTGATATTTAGCTTGAATCGAGCTCAGCTTAAGTTTATTAAGCCGAGCCACGAGTCATGGTCAAATCGAATCGGCTTGATTCGATTTCTATTTTTTAAATATAAATAATTATTTTGTCATTCATTTTAATTATTTATAATTATTTTTATATAAATATGTTTTTAGTTAATATTAGAATATTAGGGCTAGCTCATATTTTGTGAGTATTATTAATCCAATTTTAAAAATTACGTATTCATATTTGATACATTACATAGTACGTACATACTTTTTCATATTATATATAATATAAATTATTAAAAATATTACATTCAACACACCATAATTGTGGTATAAAAGTAATTTTCATATACTTTATTGTATATATGAAATGTAATTTATCAAGTTTAAATGCAAATATATAAAATAATAAGCATACTGTGACATACAAATAATTAATTATCCTTTTTTTAAATATAAATAATGTATTCTGTTATTTGTTTTAATTATTTATTATTTACTCGATAATTTGATGCTATTTACATCTAGAGTTATGCATGAAATAGGGCTAGCTCATTTGCATGACTTTTTGCTATTGACAAACAGATGCCTACTGTGAATAGGCGTTCGAACTTAATAATTTTTAAGAGCTCGGAAGCTAGACAACTCGATTTGAGTTTGATACATAGGCCCAAGCCGGCCTGAGCTAAGTAAAAAAATTTTTGGTTCTGTTTAGTTGGACAGAAAAAAATTAGTTTGAAAAAATTTTGTGAAAATTAAAAAAAAAATATGTATGATGTGAAATAAATTAAGTTAATTATATTAAAAATTTTATTTGATGTGAAATAAAATGATTGTTTAATATTAAAATTTATGTGATATAAGATATAAAATAATTTTTAAATTTTTTTAAAAATAAATTTTAAATTTTAGCGATAATTAAAATAAGTTTTTTTTTTTTTGGCCAACAGGGCTAAGCTTGAATGGGCTCGGCCCGTTCGTCTAACCCAATAGCTGAAGCTTTCAGTTCAGCTAGAAATTTCACGGTTTTACAAAGGAGAAGAAAGCTTACAGGTTGATCCCCGGTCGACGATCTCGGCGATCCGGCCGAACGTGATGCACGGGCACCAGAACGTCAAGCAACCTGCAGTAGTGGGAGGGGATGCGAGTGATCAGAATGAGAGGAGGGAGGAGGGAGGAGGAAGAAGAGGGAGGAGGAGGAGGAGGACGAGGGTGGTGTACAGCTGCCAGTGTCATCGCAGCAGTCGCAGAGGCCGGAGGACCATTGGGTGGGAGGAGGAGGGGGCTGGAAGCCGGGCATAGGCGGCGCAGGAGCGCCGGCGGGGTAGCTGACGGCCGGGTAGCCGGTGGCGGGGGGAGGCGCGGCGGCGTCCGGCTTGAAATCAGCCATCTGGGGGTTTGTGCAGACGTTCTGTGAATTCTTCGCTTTGGGCAAAGGTGATTATTTTATAGATGAAGCGTACGAAATTTCTACTCTAATCTCTCAACGAGTGGAAATTATTATGGTAAATTATGATTGGGTACTCAGGTTTGCCAATATTTCATAAAAAGTCATTTTATTTTAAAATTTATTTCAAAGAGGAACAAATTAGCTAATAATACTTTTTAATTATAAGCTTACGAAATTGCCTATTATGTATGACTTATAAGTTTATAATAGAAACTTTAATTTTATGAGATTAAATTTAAAATAAAATTATATATATAACTAATCAAAAAAATCTAAAATCTTAAAATTAAGATTTATGTTTAAGTTTAAAATTTAAAGTTTAGTTTTTGGTGTTAAGATAATTTAAGTATAAGATTTAATGTTTTGAATTTTAAATTATAATTTTGGAGATAATGAGATTTTATTTAGAAATTATGTAAAAATTTTATAATTTTTTTATAAATAAACTATTATATGTGTAAGATGATTTTTTAAATCAAGTATTTTTAATTAATTAATTAATAATATAAATATAATTAAAAAATTTAAGAAATGGAGCATGTTTCTGATGACGTTAAAGTAATGTCATTAGATTAAGAAGTCGCCCGGCGGACGGGCAACTTCTATTACCGTCTTTCTGGGCGACTTCTTTTCTAAAAAAAATATTATTAAATATATTATATACTATTTTTAATACATTAATCAAATAATGCTTATATTTCAATATTTAAATTACAGAAATACAATATGATATTTAATATTCACATATTATTTTTAAAATTTTAAAAAATTATAAAATAAAAGAGTAGGGATGTTTGATAAGTATTTATATATAAATATTAGAATAAGATTTAATATTAGAATAAGATTTAATATTAGTTTTTTTTATTTTATAATTTTTTTTATAAAAGAATAGTTTATGTGATGGCAATATGAGATTATTCTAAAATAAGTTTACATTATATAGCTTTAATTACAAAAGTTTATTAATTAGTTGAAGTTAATTATAATAAAAGTTATATTATGTAAACTTATTTTAGAATAATTTTATATTGTTACAAAAATAATATTAATGTATTATTAAAAACAAGTCGAGAGAGATACGGTCCATTTGAGAATGAGCAGCAGAGCAGGAGAATAGGTCATGGGCCTGAAAATGCAGTGATTTATGAGAAAATTCGGATAGGCAAGAGTTTTTCAAATTTATTTAAAAAAAAAATTCAAATTTTAATTTTTAAAGCAAATTTCAAGTTCCATATCATAATATAAATCATTCTCTTAAAAAATAATATTAAATATGTGGGTGACGAAATTATTCTTCCACATCGTATTAATATATTTTTTGTAACAATAAGATTATTCTAAAATAATTTTACATAATATAATTTTTATTGTAATTAATTTTAATTAATTAATACTTTTTTGTAATTAAAATTATATAATGTAAATTTATTTTAGAATAATCCCATATTGTCATCGCATAAATTATTCTCTTAAAAAATTATAAAATGGAAGAATAGAAAATTTTAATAAGTATTTATATATAAATATAAATATTAGAATAAGATTTAATATTAGTTTTAATAATATAAATGATTTTCTTAAAAATTAATATTAAATTTTATTCTAATATTTATATATAAATACTTATCAAACTTCCCTAATCTTTTATTTTATAATCTTTTTAAATTTAAAAAATAATATGTAAATATTAAATATCATATTGCACTTCTGCAATTTAAATATTCAAATATAAACATAATTTGATTAATATATTAAAAATAGTACAGAATATATTTAATAATATTTTTTAAGAAAAAAAATCACCCAGAGAGACGGTAACAGAAGTCGCCTTCCTTTGTTAATTTTTTTAATTATACTTATATTATTAATTAGTTAAATAAAAATAATTAGATTTAAAAAAATTATTATTATTTTTATGTTTTAATTACCCAAGCTTTTACTCCTCATACATATCAAGTCACCCATGTGAGTTGGCACCGCGTTTGAGTTTTAATTTAATTTGAGTTATACAATATATATCATGATTCATGAAATGACATTTAAATTTCTTTATGCTAGTTCGACTAAGTAATAGAAGAATATAATATCATCAACTTGTATTTCTTTTATATGCTAACAACCAAATTTTTATGGCAAATTACATTAGGATGTACTACTTGTTACATCATTTCATGTAGATCCCTAACATTGTTTAATCTCCTGAGTCTCCTTCCATTAACTTCTCTATTAATTAACTTAAATTAAAATATTAGCATTACCCATTAATTCATATTTGGATTCACATTTTTTGAATCCTCTCATATGAGTCCACGAGATCATTTAATCATTTTACGTCGAAAGTTTCATTAACTTTTTCGTCAATTATTATTGAATATCCGCGTTATCTTTCAACTCCCTTGTCTATTTCTTCTCTTTTACATCCCCTGTACCAACTCATTCAGCTATTAATTTTCTATAAGTCCTCAAGATCTTTTGATCATTTCACATGAATCCCATATATAAAAACAGCCCCAATCTTTAGAGGGCCAAGTGAAACTTACCCACAATATTTGACTTAATAATAAGACCAGCATTTTACATTTTTTTTTTTTGACTAGTCAAAGGACCATGACCTAAACTTTAATTCAATTTTTTTTTATTCTCTTTTTAATAGATTTTGTTAAATTTGATAATTAAATTACTATTTAAAAAATTAAAATATAAATTCAAACACAAAATATATTTAAAAATTTTCAATTATTATTATAATATTTATTTTTTTATCAATATTTTAACCTAAAATCACAATTTTTAAAAATAAAAATTTAATGACCAAAATTAACAAAATCATAAAAAGAAAGAACCCAGATGAAAAAAAATTGGATGAACGAAATCAAAATAATATATTTTTATTTTTATGAAATTACATAAAATAGACGATCTTTCTCAAAAACTGAGATGAACTTATCCATTTTTTTTATAAATCAGTTCAATAAGTCAAGTTTAGGACTCGAAATTTTCTTACGAATGCAAGTGGCCGAAAGTGGGCCCCACGTGTCGCAATCTGATTGACCCAAAAAACAAAGGTGATAGCAACACGAACAACACGGTTTGCAAGCTTATCTTCAATTCTCCAACGAGAGTCAGCCGTGAGCTGCTCTACTCAACCTTTGGAAAAATTATTGGGTGCGCCGCGCGTACCGTTCGGACGCCCAATCAGAATGTGCCACGTGTGCCCGGATCCAGCCGTATGGCACACGTGGCGCCCTCTGATTGAGTTCCGGACGGTGCGCCGTCCGAACCCAATAACTTCTCCAACCTTTGACAGAGTCAAACATGAATCAATCTTCCCATCAGAGAAGTAAATTAATGAAATAAACTGGTTCCAGGTTGGCAGTTGGAAGGAAATACGAGCCATTGAATTGGCCTTTAAAACTCTTACATGCATGTGGACAATTTCGTTAACAAAAAGATTATTGAGCTGGAGAATCATTTTAAGGCATGTGAATGACGCACCTCAGACACTTGCCCTCCTTCATCAGGTCAAAAGCCTCATTGATATCATCTAAAGAAATCTCATGTGTGACAAACTCATCGAGCTCGAATTCCTGCAAAAACGAGCAAATATCGCGTCATCGCTTGATATTAAAAAACAAAAGAAGGTTAATATACTCACTGAGTCGAACGTTTCGTGAAGAGAAAATTAGGATAAAAGGGTGAATGGTACCTGGATCTATGAGATTTTACAAGGCTTCATATATTACATGAAGATTTTCAATTTATTGAGGTAGTTTATTTAAAAAGGTTATATTTATAAATTGGAAAATAATATTTGCCATCCCAAAGATGGATTTATTGCATATTTTACACAGTTCAACTGTATGGGTGAAATATTTCTCTTTGGGAGTGAAATATGTAATAAAGTCATATTTGAGGATTACAAATGAAATTTTCAGGAGATAAGAGAAACTACATATGTCACTTTTAAAGAATAAATTTTTACTCATTTAACTTTCAAAATTATATATTTACATATGTCATCACATACTTGACATGCATAATTACAAATTGTCCTCCCTCCATCAAGTTAAGGAAAATCTAGTTTTTCATATTGTTTAATGAGAGTAGACATTTATCAATATGAAGGGGTATAAATTGTAATTTTATAGTTAAAGCATGAGATAATATATGTAAATATCAAACTTTAAAAGTTAAGTAAAAAGGCCTTCTTTAGAAGTGACATACGTAATTTTTCTAAAAATGGGATGGTCGAAGAGTCATTGATCAAGGCGCTCCTCCCTCCCACACTTGTTTCTTCAGGAGTTAATCTTAAAGAGAAAAGAAGGACAAAAAAAGATGGGGGAGGGTGGAAGTGAGATGATAAGTAGGAGGAGAACAAGGGGAAAGGGAAAAGCAAATATAGAGAGGGAAAGAGAGAGAGAGAGAGAAAAAAAATTGAATGTTCATATTAGTATTTCAATTCAAAATTAAAGGACTAGAATTATTCAAAAATACATGAATTAATAACATAACTTTGAAATAAAGTAACTCAAAAAAGAGGACTCATGTAAAAGATGGGCTATCTTTCAGTAATCCAAATGTAATTAATCCAAAAGGAATCAGTATGGTATTGATGGAACTTGCCTTCTCCAAATATTTAAAGACTAGGGACGGAAGGTCTGATTTTGGCCTCCATCCTCCAAATAAAGAGCCCTTCAAAGTTTTTCCAGAAAGTAACTGCGCATAATGAACTGAGACTTCAAGATTAATTTTTGGTACACCAAGTGTCACAGTAACTCCCCATCCCTGACAAAATATTAACAAAATTCTATCTTTTTCAATAAATAAATACAATAGGAGATAATCAGAAAAACAAACTGGAAATCAAGACAAGCGAGGAATAATTACATCACAGCATGATTGTAGAGCAGTTGTTACTGCTCCTACATCACCTACGCATTCAAATGAGTAGTCTGCTCCACCATCAGTAATTCGTTTAATAACCTAAAGCATCAAAAACATCAATATGGCGGGAAAAGTTTCAAAAAAACTTGTTAAAGATTTTGCAACAAAGAGAAAATATGCCTAGTAAGCCGTATTTCACAATTACGATTGATACAAGTTTGTTACTAGATGTGTTGCCTCATGAAATGTGAGTTGTATTTGTGAAATATGACTTAAGTTGACATGGGAAACAAATGGTTATTTGAATGTATATTAAGTTATGATTATGCTGTAAAGCAAATTAAAAAAAAAAGGGAAATTTACATGCAAAACACTCAATAATTAAATTACATTTTCAATTCCCTAAATTTGATATTTAACCATGAAACACCTGATCAACTGATGTTAGTAAGATTCCATAAAGCCCTATTCTCTTTTTAGTCAGCTCAGAACATGAGACTCTCTTTCTTTGACTCAAATTAATTCAAATCGTGTTTGAACCAAAATTAGTCAGCTTAATATAAATTAGCAAATGAACATATTATTTTGGGTAAACTACACCCGAGCTCCGGAGGTAAATAATTTTATTTGCGTAGCTCTACAATATCTTAAATGTGCTTTCTGGGTCTTAAGCCCTAAAATATTGCACACTTAGGTCCTATCCTACGCACAGATTATTCATATGGGTCTATTTTAATGATTTACGCATAAAACATTGCTAACATTTACTTTCTTTTTTTCTTTTTTAATATGATAATCTTTTTAAGCTTATATATTGACAATTACGCCCTTATTTCTTATTCTTCATCTATATCCCAACACTACATATCCCATCCTCCTCTCCAACACCAATAGCATACATTGGAATCTTTATATAGAAAGATTACCTTCTATTATAATAGTTAAAGAGACTTGTTGAAATGAAAGTTTTTTGAGTGTCAGCCTAGATTCAAATTAAAGAATGATATTATGGATAGAGAAGAGAATGAATTAGATTTATGTGAGAATCCTTGAATAAGCTAGATATCCTTTATTTTGAGTGAAAAAAATCCTCTCCACTCCTCTACTACACTTGCCTTCTGTTAGAATCAACCATCGCTAACTCTTGTAATCATCGTCAACTCCGTCTCAATAGAACTCAATGTCACCTAATGGAAAGCATGCATAGATTCTGCACAACAAGACCATCGAGTGCAATTCACCCGCTTGAGACTACCCACGACCGCTTGCACAAGCCTATGCCAACAACCAGCAAGCTGAGTGGAGCCCGTGTGATCTTTCCTGAGCGATTCATCTGGAAGCTCCTAAATTATTTATTTGGCTTTAATTGTATGACCATAATTTTATTTAAGAAATAGTTACTATTGAATTTATTTGCGAGATATTTATCCTTAGAATCAAACTTATTAAAATTAAATTCAATACCCTAATCTATTTTGGTATATTCGTATTTATCATATAATTTATTTAGAAATATTTTGAGCTTAATTTAAATAATTCATAGATTAATATTATTGATTTAAATTATAAAATAATATTTCATTTTCATCCTGCATCAATTATATAAGTCAAGTGGGGAATATGACTTGCACATTTTTCACCTAGTCATCAAGAGCATATGAGTGGACACTGGCTAGGCAAAGACATATTTTGAAATTTCTCCTAGTGTATCCCCATTCTTTTAAGAAACAATCATCTTGACAACTTGGCCTCAAAATTACTAACAATCAATCTACCAAGTACATATAAAGTACAATAAAATCAATTGAATGCTCCCCTCAAGCTGGAGTACACATGTCATATGCAATCTATTAGAATATAAATTATTCTTGAACTGTAACCTACAGGATTAAGCTTTTAGGTTCGTAACAAAAGATTTATCATGGTATCAGAGTTAGTCTCAAGTTCGAATCCTAATAACCCCAAATTATCTTATAGCATAAAGTCTTAAAAAAAGTTAACCACGCCAAACTCAACATTGTAAAGTAAATAAGTATGCGCGTGAGAAGACTTATTGTATTATAAAATTATTCCTAGGCTATAACCTACAAGGTTAAGCTTTTGAGTCAGTTGGTAACTAAAGATTTAACATTCCCCAATTGTTAAAACTAAAACTCAACTGTAGAACATCTCAGTGTTTGTAAACATATAAGCTAGTTGATCATTGGAATGAACATAAGAGCGTTCATCTTCTTTTATAGCAAATGAAATTCACTTTCAAGTCTAGTAAAGCTTCTAGAAAAAAATAATAATACATCCCTTGTTCTTTTACATGGCTTAACAGTTCAGGTGAATCAAATCTATTCATATCTATAACACCGTTTTGTTGCATTGCATGGAATTCACTAGTTTAAATATAGAAAACCACGATGATGTGCCACACATATAGCATGCAGAATTAAGGAAGCTGATATGGTAGCTGTGAAGAACTTTAAGGCATATAATATGGTAGCTGTGAGGATCCATGAAGATGTAATATAAAGCATATAGAATGAAATGCAAAATGATATATATGAGTATTCTCGCTAATTGAGCTTTTAAGTTAGGAATGAGGTTGTAAGCATGTTGCTCCGCCTGAAATTTTCTAATCCTATTGAGCTTCTCTGGGATCAGAAAGTTTCAGGCGGAGCAACATGCTTACTACCTCATTCCTAACTTAAAGCTCAATTAGAGAAAATCCTCATTATATTAGGAATACATTGAATGCTAAGATTACATATCGAATTTCTAGCATACCATAAAAAATATGATTAACTTGATTTGTATCCATTGACTCGAATCAATCACGCTTTCATGAATTAGATAAGAAAATACACATTTCTCACAGGTTTCACCGAGAAGGAACATCTTATATGGTTTTATATTTCTAGGAGTTTCTCACATGCAAGTCAGCAAACAAGTTGAATTATATAACCATAGCATTCAAAATTTGCCATTTTACAAGCTATTTCTCTAGATTGGTTCTGTCGATCTAGGAGCAAAATTTAGCTCAAGTAGATATTTACACTATTGGTGCCTATCTAATAAAATGCATGAGACACTAAAGCATTCATTGGCGTTGTTGACCAAGTGTAGACCTTGATGGCAAGGTAAATCAAGCACAGTAGCCCTGTTTGTTTACCAAGCTTAAAATTAACTTGGTTAATTTTAGGTTAATTTTAACTTGGAATGTTACATCACTCATAAAATTTAATATTAAAAAAAAGAGATAATTACCTACATGCCACACAATTTAGTTTTATTTATGCCTTACCCATCCATTCTTAATTAATTACACTATGTACACTCAAAATATTGTAAAATCTTACATACACACATTTGAGTTAAAATTTAATCAAAATCTATTTGAAAAAAAATATTCTGTTAGTAAATCATTAAAATTATATTTTTACTCTTAATGGTATATATTTTTCTCTTCCTCAATACCACACTAAAGCGCTGATTTGTCCTAAAATCAACTCACGTCGCGGATGTCTTCTTCCTTTGCCGCCACCTAAACATTAAGGTTTTAGTATTTTCACTCAAAATATATTTAAATATCCTTAAAATAATATGATGAATCGCTCAGATTTTTTGTAATTTAATTATAGTTAGGTTATTAAAAAATTATGATTACTCATTATAATAGAAATAAGTTAAAATGTGTGTATGTAAGATTTTATAATGTTTTGAGTGTGCATAGCGTAATTAACTAAGAATGAATGAATAAGGCATAAATAAAACTAAATTGTGTGGCATATAGGTAATTATCCCTAAAAAATAATGACATTTCACATTATACATATAATTTAAAATAAAAAATTATCTTTATTTCACATCTACGCACATACCAAAATAATAATTTATATCACATTCCTCACACATCCCAATATAATAACTAACTTTATTTCACATTATTCATAATTTTCAATAAAAAATATTTTCATTTAATTTTAACTTTGACTTTATTAAAATTAAACTTTACAAATAAATAGGCTGAAGTTAATCAAGTAAATTCCTCCCTTGGGCTCCACTTGAAAGCCCAGTATATAAAGGAAGAAGAGAAAGACGAGAGATTCAAGTTGGAAGGAGAGAAGCAAGCGGTTTCTAAGCTCTTGAGTCTTGATTGGTTTAATGTGCATTCAAGTGCCAATTAAGGCTAATGAACGTAATTTAATACCTCTTAAAATCAATGGGTAATCAACAGGTAATAAGGATTTTGTAATGCTGCTTAAAAAATGAAAGGATAGAACTCATGTCACCTAGAATATACAATGTCCATTACTCCACATTATTCTTACGAATACTACAACTCGCTTTGAGAAAAAAGAGGGAGAGCTTATATATGAGTCCATAATTTTAGCTTGGTTTTGAGTTGAAAGTAAAGAAAATGGTTTAAAGTTTCACAAAAATTATTAACTATCCTGATCTAAAAAAGAATTTCATTATGGATCACGGATCATGATACGGTCAGGATGAAATTAGTGGGATTAGGGGTGGGATTAGAAGAGCCCATGGTTGCTTGGTTGAATGGGACTAAATTTTGGATTATTATGGGATTATAATCCCTTAATGACATAACAAACATGGTTTTATATTCTTCCTACTCCACAAAGCTGCTGCTTCTTAAAAGAATGATACATAAGATGCATAATGTTTAGTCCAATTTCACTTAATACCTGTGGGATAGGTTCAGTGCAGTCATTTGGATTGACGAAGCTTGTCACTCCAAACAACTTTCCTGTATAATAAAAATAATATTTTAACAATCCAAAATAGATTGAGTAAAAAAAAATCCAACAAAACAGCTAGTGGCTACCATAGACCTTTCTCAAACTTTTGAGGATTTGTATCCACACCAATTATCTTAGAAGCTCCTCTTATCTTGGCGGCTAGGGCTACCTAAATGCATCAAACAACATGGAGAGTCAACAACTTCTCCCAAGCAAATGGGAAGCAAAGCCAAACTAGGATTTTCCATGAACAAGTAATCGCAGCAGCACTTACTGAAAGACCAACAGTTCCAAGACCAAAAATAACTACAGTTGAATCTTCAGATACATCAGCAACTTTCCAAACTGCACCAAGGCCTAGAAAAGTAAAAATAGAATCACATTTAGCAAGGGTACAACTTGTTAAGGTTTCTTTGTTGAGACAAGGCTTGTCCACCACTAAACCACAAAAACCAACAATTCTGTAGACTAACCATTTTACAATTACAATGCTACTAGAAAAATGATATTTCAAATTTCAAAATAAACATTCCCAACATATTTTTAGGGTCTAAAAGATTTCCAGCTTGCTCGAGTAATCATTTTCTAAGGATCTCGTTTTAATGAATGCCTTTAATAGCATTTTAGGCACATTTTCTTGCTTTTCTAGCTCCATGCATACCTAATCTATTTAGTTTGTCCAAGTATGCTGCATACTTTTTCCCATGATCATAACAATTGCTTTAATTTTCATATATCATTCTATCAACTGATGTATCTCACTTATTCACTAATTGCTGCAATGAACTCAACTTGTTGCAATCATTTACCGTATATATTACCAGTAGATTCTACATATTTATGTAAAAATATTTGACTTTCTTCATTTATGGGCAATCAATCCTGAAATGTTTCCAAACTCACCTTTTCCATTCGATTCTAATAACATATGAACATATCCATTTATCCAGTCTGGTTAAAACAATACAATCTTAATGAATTTTACTAGCTCAAGGAATTCCTTTACATGAATATCTATTGGGTTCTAAAATGGATATCTACTCTCATTTCATTTGAAATGAATTCATAAGCCAGTTGGAGCATTAAACATTCATGGTAAAAATAGCAGAAAACAATAAACAACAATACATCAATTTTACATGACTTGGAAATTGGTCAACATTCAGAAGATAAAAAAAGAAAATTCCAAATGGAGTACAGAAAAGAAGAAAAAAATCACCAATCTGATCACCTTGAATAGAAAACAAGAGAACGTGTTACAAATCTTTGTTCTCTAACTAGAACTCAGTAACATAAAAAATGTCAACCGAGACAAGAGAATGAGAGATGACAGATGAGGAAACAACTGATATAAAGAAGCAATTCTGTCTCACAAACTAAAAACGACATATTCCAAAATAAAAAAACACATTCCAAAGTTATTTACTTTTCAATCAATGTGTCCATGATCCCTTGCACTAAATGGTTTTCATAATTTGTTTTTTTGAGGTGATGAATCCAAAATCTATTCAAGTATATTTTGAAATTCAGCACCAAGGTTCAAATATTCCATGGACAAAATGTTATTGATCAAAAACAGCCATGTTGTGTTCAAGATGTGTCGTTGTGTTGGAGTGTGAAGCTTAAGTCCTAATTTATGATCCATGCCTCCATCCCGTGGATCTACAATATTGGGAAGTTGCTAAATGGATCCTTCACTACTTGAAAGGTACCACAAAATTGTCACTTTGTTTCAAGAAAGGTAGTTCCCATTTGCAAAGGTTTGCAAATGTAGGCCAACTCCATAGGTTATGTTTTCAAAATAGGCAGTACAATACTATAAAAGGATTCTCAGCTATAGAAAACTGTTGTTCTATATATTATTGATGCTATTATTAAGGCTAACAAAAAGATGATTTGACTGAAGAATCTTTTTAAAAAATTAGATAAGGAACAAGGTAGCAATATTCTTCTTCGCGACATTTGATAAAATTATGCGCAGTAAAAAACCTTGAATCGACAAACATGTAGTTAACCAAACAAATCATACCAAATAAATACGAGAAATAAACATAGTAAAAGAATAATGCAACTATAAGAACAATATTTATGTGATTTGAAGAGGACTCCTACATCCACTGAAAGAGCCAAAGAGAGGCTTTACTATGTAGAAGAACAGATAGGAATGAGAACAAACTTACACCAAGCACCTAGTTCACAATCTCAGCCAAAATAAAGCAAACAAAGTTTGTTGTTGTTCCATATTAGATGATCCAATCACTTCTAGAGCCTCTGACAATTATCTCTAGATTCATAGTAGATCACTTTTGTAAGCGACAAAGAAAAACCAAGATAAAAAAAGGCTAAATACCCAAATTGAATATCTTTAATTGTTTTTGCCCTCGAATAGGCGACCGTAGCTTCAATCCCATAAAAAGCAATATTTTGTATCAGTGGATATATATGTTATCCCGTTAAGCCTCTCACATATATTGGTTGCATGCATTTGAAAATATAGGAAACGATAATCTCATTTTCTAATTAACTCATTTGATTAACTTTAAGATTTAATTAAATGAGTTCCTGATGGGCTTCATACTGGGACTAAGCCCATTAAACATTAATCAAGTCAATATTTCAACAATCTCCACTATAACTTGATTAAGACTCATACTCCATAACAATTTAGATATAAGCACTCTAGTCAAAAACTCTCTCCTTGGAGTCTTCGCACCTCAACTCTTTTGAATATTAACAAAGTCAAAGCAACATTAAAAATTGACTATTAGTTAATGTGTGTTAGTTATGTCTACAAAATTCTTTTGACGTGGAGCCTTCACAAATTAAATACCATCGCTAACACAAACCCCTCAGGAGTGTTTGTTTAGCTAGGTTAAAATTAAGGCATGTCACATCGCATATAAAATTTAATATTAAAAAATGATTATATTTCACATCATATACATAATTCAAAAAAAAATTAACTTTATTTCACATTTTATAAAATAAAAATACATAACTAAGATAAGTGTCACAGAAATGAGGATACTAAAATGGATGAGTAGGTATACATAAAAGGACAAGATGAAAAATGAGTATATTCATAAAACAATTGGAGTAGCCTTAATTGAGGATAAGTTCAGAGAAAGTCATCTTAAATGGTATGAATATATAAATCATATTTCGATAGAAGCCCTATAAGAAACATTGGATTATTAAACATTGCCTATGTAAAAAGAAGAAAAGGAAGGCAAAAAAGATATAGCAATAAATAGTAAGGAATAATCTTATATACTTAGAGCTAAATAAAAATTTGTTATTTAATACAGTACAACGGAAACAAATAATTCATATAGCTAACCCAACTTAGTAGAATAAAGGCTTAATTATTGTTTATAATTTATTTCGTATTTGCATATATACCAAAATAATAACTAACTTATATCACATCCCTCACACATTCAAACATAATAACTAACTTTATTTCATATCATTATGTCATTTCATCCTAAAAACTAGTATGTGCAATTCTAGAATGATTGGACCTCATAATATCATGAAATAAAGCCATCGAAAAAATTGGGAATCCCTTCCTTATCTATTATCCAAATTCTCCCTTGAAACATAAAGCTATTAAATATAAGAAATACAATGAAGTGCTCAATGAGAAAGCCTCTTCAAACTTGGATAGTTGAATATAAAAATGGTCTTAACACCAGCATCAACAACTTTTCCAACATTTAGCAACAAATACTATTTTAAATCTCATCGCCCCAATGATATCATACTATTCCCTTAGAAATTTATATGATAAACAATTACGTTACAATCCCATAGACAAATTTGTGTTCCTTTCATTAATGAGTGGATGAGTAACTGCAGTACTCCGCAATGATCGTAGAGATACAAGAAGGTTCCACGCATGTCTACTAATGAAGCATAAAAAAGCCTTACCAGCAGCTACACCACAACTAAGGAGGCATATCCTCTCCATTGGTGCACTTTTGCTGATTTTAACAGCACAACCAGAGTGGACTACTGCATACTCACTGAAGCTTGACACAGCACAATAATGGTACACAGATTTCCCTTTGATGGAAAATCGAGTTTTTTTATCAAAATGCATGAGCCCTTTTCTTTCCAGCCCAAGTTTCTGGCACATATTACTTTTCCCAGAAACACAGTGTTTGCAACTCTTGCATTCGCCAATGAATACAGTTAGAACATGATCTCCCACTTCAAATTCACTCACACCTTCTCCTACGCTTTCCACAATCCTGAGGAATGATCGAATTCAGAACATATAAGAACGAAACGTGAGAAGATAAGATGCCCAGAGCATAACCCAGAAGCTTCATGCCCAAAAATCCGTGGAAATAGAGAGGGCAGTGCCTGCAGAACGAAACCCAAATAAAAGAAATTATCACAGGAAAGCATAATAGAAAATCGCACAAGTTTATGGAGATCAAACGATCAAAAACTAGAATTCCTTTGCTTCTTTTGTTCGTGCATTCAAACCCATCTCCCATTTGAATAGTAGAGGACATTAATTCCTTTCCAAAAGATGAAGAAAAAAATCACTATCTCATAAACTACACTGCTGCAAGCAATAGCTAAACTCGATAACTTTGCGATCCAACCAACCTTTGATTCCCACTGGCTTAAATCGCTGCGGCAGAGGGATGAGCAGACGACCTTGATCCGGATCTCCATTGCCCGTGGCGGATCGACCTGTACCTCCTCAAGCAGAAGCGGCTCCCCTGGACCCCATGCTACTGCAGCTGCAGGAAGACTCAAGGAAGATGACGAATGAAGCTGAACAATAACTGGTCTAACTACAGATGACTAGACGAAGAGCACCAGAGAGTCGGCGTGAGGACCTTTGCAAGTGAGAACAGCGGGAGAACCGGCCGGCGTAGACATCGCCGACTAGGAGTTGGTACTGGAAGTGCCAGGTAGGAGGGAGGTTTCGGGAGGGGAGACGCGGGGGTCGCGCTCCATCTTTTAAAATATGTAAATATAAATAAATAAATAAATTAAATTTTGTTGAATTCTAATTTAATTTCTATCAATAATCAAGCATCAAAAACATTTTTGGCAAATTCTCTTTCTAGGTGCCTACGCTATTTTTATTAAGCTAAAGGTTAAGATAATTTTTTAAATATAAAAATAGAAAAACTAATAAATTAATATTATCGTTGATATTAGTATCTGGCAAATATTTGCACCCACAAAATTAAATTTTTTATTCATTTTATCCCAAACTTAAATATTTATACTTATTATCTCATTCTTTAAATATATAATATAAATATCACTCTCTTATAATAATAAATAAATAAATTTTTATTTTTTTAATAAAATAAATAACTAAATTTCTCACAATTTAATAAAAAGAGTGTTTATAATTATACATTTAAAGTATGTGATAACAAGTATGGATATCTAATTTTTGAAATAAAATCAATAAAAAGCTCGATTTCAAAGATGACATATGTAAATTCCCTTTGAATAAATAAGATTTGAAAATAATATATGTAATAATGCAACAAAGAGATAAATATTATTTATGATTAATAAATGTAAATATTTATTTTTAAATATTTAATAAATAATATTGAGGATATATATTGTAAGAAATGCTTTGGGGTTCTGTAATTTCAAATTTTAAAGTTAACTAAAATTTTTATATTACACCAGTATGGTAATAATGTTACATAAATAAAAATATTTTTTATTATATAATATTATTATTATATAAAATTTTTAATTAAATTTAAAATTATTTATTAAGAATGTGTACCGTTACTATGGCAACATATGTGTCATTAGCCTCGATATTTTTTCGAAGGGGCATTTTTTGTTTATCGAAATTAAACCCGCGATAAACCCTTTCCCGTGAAATCTGTAAACGAAGATCGCCACCGTTCAATGTCTACATCAACTCTGAATCATCCCCTCTCCGCCGGAGGAAATTTGCGCTCCGGCGGCGTCAGCCGCCAAATTCTACTCTCCGTACAGTGGTCTTGCTTTTATGTTCCGCTTGGTGCCCCTTGCACGCGATCACGACTCGTTTTCGCTAGGGCGAGGGCAAAAGCCGGCGGCGAGGATGATCAGCCGAAAAACCCCAAGAATTTGACTCAAACTGCGACTGAGGAGGCCGAGGAAGTCGAGGAGGAACTCCCATGGATCCAGGAGAAGGCCTTGGATCTCGTCGAGTTCACTGGGACGGTGACCCAAGCCATTCCAGGGCCGCGGGTCGGCCATAGCTCTCTACCGTGGATCCTCGCTGTTCCCCTGGCGTATGTTGGGCTCTCGTTTGTTGTTTCTGTCTTCAAGGCTGTGAAGAAGTTCACCTCTCCCCGTGCGAAGCGCAAGAGGCTGGTAGGTTGAAAACTTAGCTGAAATGCCCTCATGAAATTAGGGTTGTTCGCTCGTTTGAAGGTTTTTTACATTTGATTCAGTATACTTTGTAGGTGAACAAGAATGCTCTTCTCTTGAAATCAATAGATGATTTGTATGAGAAGAGCAGGGATGAAGTGAATTATTCAGCTCTGAAGGGGCTTATGCAGAAGGTATTTACTATGGAACTTGTTTTGTTCCTTCTTCCTACATATGCTTTTCTTCTGAAAATCATGTACTCTTTATACAAAACCTGTTCCGTGGAACTTAATGGCAACTCTGGATAAGCAAATCCAAATGCGAGAAGTGGACCTATTTGCCAATTCTATGACCGTGAGTTCATCATTAATCAATATTGAAGTTAGATATTTTATATTGCTTCTTCAGGGAGTATGGATATATCCTATGGTAAATATTAAGGTTAACCAATGGAATTAGATATTTTGGGTATTGAATCATGCAAGATGACTATGTCAGCTCTTTCATTGTCTATATTAAGATGAACAGGAAAAAATGATGCATGTTTACGTTAATTAAGTCATGGAGATGTTGAAGTTACCGGAATTCTCTGGGACTGCATGAAAAATTTTCCCAGTATCCCTTTTGCGAATCAGGTTATGGCACTTTTCATTGTGAACCATTCAAAGAGCACTCTATTATGGATGAGATCTTAATGGATTACAGCCATTTATGGCCTGAGTGAATGGATATCTAATCAAATTTAGCTCATTTGAACTAAATATGCATAGTTACATCAAATACTATAACTGTTGGGATGTATATGAAGAATTATCTTATGTTAGATATTCAAAATAAGTTGTGGTGTTAATATACAAGTGATGGTCCTTACTCATTGGTCTAAACCTTTGAGTTAATAATTAATATACAATTGATGAATCGTACCTATTTATTTAGGCTTTTAGGTTAATAAGTATTCATTAATTGTATATTGGGATCAACTTGGGCTCCGCCAAGGTAACTCCCCTAAAAAGTGGTACTAGAGATGATGGTGGCTGGTTCTCGAGTGGATTAAGTTGTTTATGCAGGTTGTGCTCTCATAAATCTTACCTTTTCTACCATGGTTAAGTAATTATAAGAGAATATGACTTTCATTGTGCTTCTAGGTGTTTAAGTGGGCTCTTGAGATGTATATACTTGAATGACCCATTGGATAATATGAATGAATTATCATATGAGGGGAAGGTTTTTCAAGATATGCATACAGAATTATCCCACATTAGATATACAACACAAGGTGTGGTGTGGTGTTAATATATAATTGATGGTCCTTGTCTATTGGCCTAGACTTTTAGGTTAGTAGATGTCTATCAGTTGTATATTAGGCCCAACTTGCAACCCCCAAGGTAGCGACATATTGAAGCTGACAGAGAATTTTTTTTATCATCATATTATAATACCTTTTTCACTAATCATTTCTACCTTAATCTGCTGAAAGAATGTGCAGTTGGCAGTGAAATTTAACCTGGTGATGTCTTTTTTGACCATGCAGACAGGATTTAGCATGGATGATATTTTAAGGAAGTACATTCGTTATACACTGAATGAGAAACCCTTCAGTACAGATACTGTTGCTGATCTGATACATCTCAGGAAAGCATCAATGTTGGATGATTCTCAAGTTGCTGCAGTTTTAAATGATACTTCGATGCGAATTGTTAAAGAAAAAGGTAACCTTCTTATCATCATGATAGCATATTCTCCTCTTTCTTTTGAGGTTGTGATATGCCAGGAAATTTAACCAGATTGATTGGGCATTTTGGTGGCAGACTAGTTCCTGTATTTTACTATCTAAACAACTGGACATTGTTTTACTTACCCTGATTTGTCCTAATTTTGACTAGTTTGCAAGATTAATGTGATGAATTTAATTCTCTTCTGTTAGTTTATTCATTAAGAACAAGCAATTCATTCATGCATTTCTGTCACAAAAATGCAACTTCACATGGCATTTTCACCCAAAGTTAGCTTAACAGGAGGTCATCTAAGGAAAGGTAGGTCTGAATCACTTGACCATTCTCAATGTCTCCTGTATCCTTTCACACAAATTTAGCTACCTTCTATGCTGAATGTAAGCCATTCTATTCAACATATTTTCTTTTGTACTTCTGCACATGATTTCTTAAGTATCTGCCAACTCTCTAGAGGTACCTTTTATTTATGCTACCTTCTTTGCTGAATGCGCAACATTGCTTTCAACATATTTTCTTTTGTACTTCTGCACATAATTTCTTCAGTGCCGACTCTCTAGAGGTATCTTTTATTTTTGTATGCATGAATGCATATATATGTATGGGTATGGCTGCTACAGTTGTTGAGATCAGAGAATATGGGTCTACACTTATCTATACATATTATAGAGGTTATAGATATCTAAATTTTTGTCCTAAAGGTCACACAAGGACAACCTAACTGTTTTGGTAAACTCTATGATCATCATCTGTGTCCTCTAATGCTAGTTAAAAAGTCCAATTTGACTAGACCAGGTTTCTTGAATCTATATATTCTTTACCTCCAGTCTTCTCTAAGTTTTTATGTTATACTTCATTTGATATCTTATGTAGAAAAATTTCTCAGAATGATTGCTTAGTTATTATATTGGTTTTGACTTTCATTTTTGTCATGGTGGTTGGTTGTTGTGACTTGTGAGTGAAAATTTGCTAGCAGTAATCTCTCTACATGTGTACACCTACTCCTTTCTTACGAGTCTCTGGTAGCATACCAAACATGTCTCAAAACAAATTATATGGAGTGTCCATTCTTCACTCTGTCAACCATGAGCGCATTTGGCTACCTGATCTCATCTCGTCTCTTGCAGGTCCGGTTGTCATGGATATTTCAGGATTCACAGAGAAGGGATTCAAGCGAAAACTTGCTGTACAGGCCCTTTTTGGGAAGGTTTTTTTTCTATCAGAGGTAAAGTGTTTTCTTTTCCCCTGGTATACAAATGTTACTTGTGATACTCTAAATATAATTTTCCCATCGATTGAGTTTTGAAATCTCTATTACAGTTACAGTCTTTTTCATTGCAACTCATCTCAGTTTGTATGCATCTCTTATGGTTGGCACTAACTTTCTTCTCATTCTAAACTTGGGTTTAGCTTCATGTGAATTTAATTTGGATAATTACCCGCATGCCACAATACATGCACAATAGGCTTGCCATTTTACATAATATGTATCCATATTTGATAAACTATATTGTGCACACTTTTATTATGTTATGCACATCATAAATTATTAAAATATTACACTTGACACGCCATAATTGTGGTATGAAGGTAATTTTCATATTCTTTGTAGTGTGTGGAATGTAAATTATCAAGTATAGATGGATAATATGTAAAATTATAAGTTTACTATAGCAGATAGATAACTATATCAAATTAATTTAGGTTGTTGGGTGTGATTTCTTTGTTGAAGAGATATATTTATTTCTTTCGTTGTATTTTATGACCAAGATCAAAATTATGTATTGGTTTTCTCATTTAGTTTTGAAATCTCTATTAGTTTTAATCTGTTTCTTCTTCTGTCTTTCAACTCATCTCAGTTCCTCTTATCTGACGCATCTCGTATGGTTGGCATTAACTTTTGACCTCATATAAAATTAATTTAGGTTGTCGGGTTGATTTCTTTGTTAAAGGGATTTCTTTATTTCCTTTATTTGTCTTCTAGGACCAAGATCAAAATCATGGATTGTTTCCTAAATTTTTTTTGAATTACTGTTAAAAGAGCGCTTCCTTTTCTTGTATTCTGCTGTTATATTATGGTAGTATGGAGATTTGAGGATCCCATTCTAAAAATTATGTCAGCATTTTCAACTATGTGGTGAGGTTGGTGAGATAATGAAAACCATTTTAAATGCCAAAAAAAGGAAATATGTTGGGATACACATGAGAATTTTCTAACATTGGATGATGAACAATGTTAATATAAAAGTGTTGGGTCTTACCAATTGGTCTTGGGTTTTTGGTTAGAAGGTGTCTATCATGTGTATTGAGCTCAAGTTGATCCCTCAAGTGTTTCTTTACCTAATTGATACTAAAGGCAATGGTTGTGGGGACCAAGTGGTTCATGCAAGTTATTTTTCCATGAGCTTCTCTGGCTTTACTATGGTTGATTTAAAAATGCTAAGAGCGGATGATTCCTATTCCAGCACTAGGTGGTTGAATGGGTTCTTGGCGGGAGAGAGTAGATCTAATGTGGATAGATTCTCATGTGAGGGGAAGATCTGTTGGGATACACATGAGAATTGACTCACATTAGATGAACAATAAGTTAAGGTGATGAATACAAGTGTTGGCCCTTACACTGGCTTAAGCTTTTGGGTTGAAAGGTATCCATCACTTATGTATTGAGCTTAATATAGGCCCCTGATCTAAGCATTAGTGTCGAGAAACCATACTACTCACTTGGATTGACTCCAGAATGTCCCACATTAAGCAACGGGACAAAAGAAAGAGCGTGAGCCTCGGAAAGAAATTTTACAAGTTATCAAACCCCATGAGAAGACACATTGGGTAATAACAACCGGGAAAACAAACAGGGTTCAACACCATGTATTCTTGATCAAAAGAAGATGTCTATTGAGCTGAAAAGAACATGGGAGAACACCCTCGTAACCCGGTTAATTCCTAGGGAGCAAAATAAAGCCTCGGGGGTTAATCAGAGAAATAATTAGGGCCATTGTGAAGAATAAAGTGCGGTAACCTAAAGGGAATCACGGTAAACAAGAAGTTTGGCGAAACAATTGGAGGAGTTCAGGGAGACATCCAACGAAGATAATTGAGTAAAAGAAGAGACCTCTAAAGAATTTCCATGAACATTTCTTATCCATTCAAGAGTTTGTGAGAGCCTAAGAACTATTACTCGGGTTTAGTCCTAAGTCGACAATGTGCGACAAAAGCGTAGATCCCATCACTTGACAAAGACCCTATATTGGACCACTTTTGTAGTATTTCAGACAAGTTGGCGAAAAGTAGCAAGCGCAATGCCTAATATATCAAAAGTTGTAAAAAGTAATTATTGCCAGTTGTACTTAGGGAATGGTGTAATAGAGAAGTAGGACAATCGATTTTGAATTCAAAGAGGGTGTAAATTAGACTCGAAATAGTCGCTTGTAAATAGAAGAGAAAAACAATGTACAATGTTTTGTAAATTTATCGGTGATAGACTATTTCTCTAGTTCTATGGGCTCCACCTCCACCTGCTACATCTTGTCTCTCATCCTTATATTCTTTTTGATAGTAATCCAGAGAGTTAGAGGGCTTGAGAGGAGAGATCCTCATATTTGACTCACGATTCTGCTCCGAGTTGAGAGACTTCTGGCATGTTGTATTATGCCGCGAAAGGGGAAAGTTCAAAATCACACATATCTTGCAAGTGAGCACTACCATCTCTATTGGGGCAGGAGGTAGAATCGAACGAGTTGTTGCTGTATGGATTAAGTTGATGGTATCAGAGCTTACATCATCTGGACTATGATTTCTATGAATGGTTGCTAGCAACCTCTCTTGGAAAAGGCTATGCAGGGTAGCAAAGTACCTGAGAAGATGTCCAACAGCAAAGAGGGATCAAAAGCCGAGTTGTCTAGTTAGGTTGCCTTATTGCAGCAATGAATGACTACCATGTTAGAGATGGTTAGCTATGTTATTAGCAGACAACCCCAACAATAAGGTGAAGATCTTCTGATAGAAAACCAGCTGTCTGTATGCTGACCAAAAACCAAAAGCACTTCCAGTCAGTAAGACGGGGGAACTCCATACAATTTTTGGGAAAAGATAGGAGAAGCCATTCAAAATGGAGATCAATATTTGAACCGACTTACGAATAGAAGTATAAATGCCAAGAAGTTGGACGTGTGGTTGCGCCAGTTAGAGACATACTTTGGCCTTACGGCTACAACGCCTTCGAGGATGTGACTTTTGCTTGACTAAAGTTAGCCTACTATCATATTATGCGCTTGCATAGTGGAATACCCACCTTTGTCACGAGGGAGACATGATCTCCCGGAATCAATTCAAGCGGCTCTTCCGTGAGGAGTTTTAGTTTTGCTGATTGACATGCCAGACTTAAGTTTGCTTGAAAACTTTATGGAGGCAAATCCAACCTTACTGCTGATGACCACACAACGATTAGTGAAGGCTAATTTGTTATCCATGCCTAGTCCTGTAAAGGAAATCTTCACCTTCTATGTAATGATCTCAAAGAGCCGATGACAGTAGTAAAGTAGCAGCCAACAAAGCTTGATCTCGGCTATCCAATCTCTACCTTTATAGACAATCACAACCGAAGTCTTATCAACTCAAACAGATTTAGTAGAACCTGGTGGTGATCGTCTATTGTCGATCATCAATATGGCCTCCACTTCGCCATCATTCAACAGTACGTCGACCAAGTTTTGTGCATTGTACCGATGGATCACTACTACATTGTCTTCAAGAGATCCTTCTTGTACAACAAAGAAGGTATTTGCTATAGAGGGTTCAATACTTGAGGTTCACCAAGGATGGGAGAAACATTTTCAATGACTTGACTATGAGATAGCCTCAACATTTTCAGTGACTTGACTATGAGATAGCCTCATATGTAGGAAGAACAATGCCAAAATCTAACCCTCATTCCAATGCAAATACATCTGGAATGGGAGACGAGACAAATGAAGACTAGACCCCAGAGATTCAAGCTCAGAAAAGGGTCGAAGGGTGAACCCTTCAACTTCAAAAAGGGCGGGTGATCCAAGCATTAGTGTCAGGAAACCTAACCTCTCACTCAGTTCAACTCTGAAGAAGTCTCATGGTAAGTCTTTAATTCCTAGGGAGGTCACCTCCATTAATTCCTTGGATTAAGAGAAGAAGCTTTGGTTCAACGAGAAAGAACGTTGGAGAACACTGTCAATTCTTTCGGAGCAAAATAAAGTCTTGTGGACTAATCTAAGAACAGTTGGGAGCGCCACCCATAAGAAGATTAAGGCTTATTCAGAGGAACCAAGTTAAACAAGAAGTTTGTCGGGACATCTGAAGAAGCATTTGAGAGAGCTAACCTTGTAGAAGAGGAGGCACACGAAGAGTTACAAGAAATATCCATTGTCCGAAGGGAGTTCGTGGGAACCCAAAGGCAAGAAGTGAAATCTTATGCTGATGCTGTGCAACAAAAGTTTCAACCACATCACTCAATCAAAGGTCCTATGCGGGACCACTTCTGTAAGGTTCCACAAAAGCTATTAAAAAGTAACACGCACATTGCTACATCCGTCGAAAGCTGCTAAAAGTAGTCATTATCTACTGTAAGTGGGACAGTCGGATTTACATCTAAAGAGGTTGCGAATCCGACTTGATCGGGCCTCCTATATATAGAAAAGAAAACTATGTACAAATTGGTACAAAAATTTAATAACGAAAGACTATTTATCTGGAGTTTCTTTTCCTCCTACTACACTTTGTCTCTATGCCTCTTTCCTTCTTTCTAATGACATCTAAGGAAGCGAGAAGGTGTGAGAAGAGAGATCCCCATTGCTAACTTGCGATTTCGCTATAAGTTGAGAGACTTCCGCCATGTTATAAGTGTTCGTAAAATAGGATAACCCAAAACCTTGTTATTATAGTGAGTGAGCACCAACACCTCCCTTTGGTGCGGAGGTAGAGTTGGGACGACCTATCGCGGTATGAATTAACCCCTAAGATGTTGCTTTCGTAACAAATTGCGATTAGAATCATGATTTAATTTCACAGCAGACATACTGTGAACTCGATAGGGTTAAGCGGTGGAGATGGACTTCTCGTGTCTTCTGAAGGGTTGTCTTTTCCCTTCTCTCTATGTATTCTAAATTATTTTCATTGTGAAATTTTCCATGTGTTGCTAGTCGGTGGTGTAGTCCTAATTTAGAGCAGTTCTTGTTAAATTTGTTTGTTTGTGTCTGATTTCTATGTTCATTGATTTCCTAACACTGCTTGTAAGTTGTAAACTCTTTCAAATTGCTTTTTATCATGTTTCCCAAAAGCAGATTCCAGACTTCTGCTCAAGGGACAGTTTGCTGATGATTAAAGAAATATTCGGAGTGACAGAGTATGAGCTGATTAACCTCAGTTCTCCAAATACCTAACATATGCCGACTCTTTACTCATTTGTGACTTTTTTTTTCCTGCAGTGAGGATGCAGATAGTCTCAGAATGCATACTCTTTCCAGATCGGGCGATGTCGATGCACTTGAGAAGCTTGTTGACGATGATGCAGACTCTGAAGAGCATGAAGATGAGTCTCAAAAAGAAGGCTGAGATCTGCCATTTTTTTCCCTCTTACTGAAGCTTGAAAGAAGTGAGTAGTTCAGATCACTGCAGATTGAAGCTCTGCGAAAGCATCTGCTCTGCTCTATGAGGATTTTTGTTAGTCGTTAGTTGGTGGTGTTGTGGGCTTGTCCCTGTGGTGGTTGTTTTTGCCGTGTTTGTTGAAATCGAAACACAATTTAATAGGAAGAGATTAGAGAGTTTTATCGTCTCTTTCGTGATAACTTCTCTTTTTTTTTTTCCGAGTATGCATGCTTTTATTTGATAGCATGTTTATGTTTATTTTGCCCCAGTTGATTTCAGTTTATACTTCACATGAATGTCAATGTGACCAAAATAAATTCTGGGGTGAGGATGTAAGAAATACTATCAAAAAAAAAAAAAGATCAGAAAACTATTAGAGTGGCTGTAATTCAAAAATATACTTTTAGCATGGATTTAAGTCAAATATCTAATACATTCTAGCATAATTCGAAGACAAAATCAATTTTCTTTTCTTTTTTTTTTAATATAACAAGCATATATGCACAAAAAATGTTAATAAAAAATAAATAATATTTTTTGAAAAAATGATAAGGTATGCATCCGGTCATCAGCAACTATAATGCTATGGTTACGGCAAGCTTCCGTAGGAAGAAGTGAAAAGAAAGATGGAGATGATATTTTAGTTATTCTGAATTGCTATGTAAAGGGTGAAATTTTTGTTGTAAATATTAGCTTGTAAAGTTGGTATGCTAATATTTTGTGCCAGGTTATATATATAATTATTGGTGTTCGTAATTTTTGTAAAAGGTTTTCCATGTGTGCTACCAAAATTTTCATGAAATTGATATGACGGAACAGGGTGTCACAGAAATAATGCTAGGCCAGATCAAAAACGTGAAGCAACTGACTGGATGAAATAGCACGAGGCCAGCTCAAAAACGCAAAGCAACTGATTGGATTCATACAAATAAATAACAGCCAATTCCTCCTATCACACATGTCCACATTTTGAAAATTATAATATTGGGGTCCTTAGTTTTTAAAATTTAATCTTCTGGGTCTTTTTTTTTTATTTTTTTATTATTAAAAATATTAAAATTACCATTATACCCTTACCCATCTCTTTCTCCACCCGATTCGGCAGCTGTGCTGTCGCCGCGCTACCTCGTGTGCCCGCCGGCTGCCTCGCTTGGCAGAGCGACACTGCCGGTGGCCTTGCGCGGCCGCGCGACGCTGGCGGCGGCAATGCTGGGTTGCACGGCCGCCGAATCGGGAGGATAGAAAGACGAAGTCTCCT
>KZ451976.1:1994966-2022839 GCA_002786265.1 Apostasia shenzhenica
TCTGAAATTTAAAATTTTTAAATTTAAAAATAAAATTATTTTTGATAGTTATTATAGAAACTAATAAAATTCAAGGATTTTATTGAAATATTTATATTAAAATTTCATTACGTTGAATTGAGATTTTATTTAAGAGATTTAGCTAAATTTTTAAAAGGGCAATTACATCCAGGTCCCTAAGTTTAAAAGTTATTATCATAGAGGTCACGTTTTTTTAAAATTATAACAGTGAGGTCCCTAGTTTTTAAAAATTTATATCATCTCGGTCTCTTTTTTCATTTTTTTTATATAAAAAAAATATTAAAAATTACCATTATACCCTTACCCCTCCCTCTGTCCGACATCCAACAGCCCGCGCCAGCGCGCGACCGGCTGTCGTTGCACCACCACCGCGCGGCCTGAGTTCGAGCGACGGCCGCCCGCCACGCCAATCAAGGAGAAATTCCCTCTCTCCTCCTCTTGATCTGGCGATCGCTTGCACGTGCGCGCCCGCCACGGCCGCGCTGAGTCGACTCGCGGCCACCGGATCGAGAAAGACTTCGTCTTTCTATCCTCCCGATTCGGCGGCCGGTGCAAACCCCCAGCATTAAAGCTTAGGCCGCCAGCCGCGTCGCGCGCCCGCGCAAGGCCACCGCAGTGTTCGCTCATGTCAAAGCCGAGGCAGCGGCGGGCCACGAGGTAGCGCTCAAATTCTAGATATGTATGCATTTAGGTTGGAGAAATAAATCAAATGTGAAATATTACGTTCATATGAGAAAACACATTTGACGTGTGATTTAACTTTCTATGATCAATATTATGTCCAACCGAGCAGCACCAAGGCGTATGATGCTAATATTTTGTGCCAGGTTATATATATAATTATTGGTGTTCGTAATTTTTGTAAAAGGTTTTCCATGTGTGCTACCAAAATTTTCATGAAATTGATATGACGGAACAGGGTGTCACAGAAATAATGCTAGGCCAGATCAAAAACGTGAAGCAACTGACTGGATGAAATAGCACGAGGCCAGCTCAAAAACGCAAAGCAACTGATTGGATTCATACAAATAAATAACAGCCAATTCCTCCTATCACACATGTCCACATTTTGAAAATTATAATATTGGGGTCCTTAGTTTTTAAAATTTAATCTTCTGGGTCTTTTTTTTTTATTTTTTTATTATTAAAAATATTAAAATTACCATTATACCCTTACCCATCTCTTTCTCCACCCGATTCGGCAGCTGTGCTGTCGCCGCGCTACCTCGTGTGCCCGCCGGCTGCCTCGCTTGGCAGAGCGACACTGCCGGTGGCCTTGCGCGGCCGCGCGACGCTGGCGGCGGCAATGCTGGGTTGCACGGCCGCCGAATCGGGAGGATAGAAAGACGAAGTCTCCTCCCGATCCGGTGGCCGCGCGACTCAGCGCGGCCGTGCGGCGCGCACGTGCAGCGATCGCCAGATCAAGAGGAGGGAGAGAGGGAATCTCCTCCTGATCTGGCGGCCGCGCGAGACCCCCGACGGGCGCGCGGGGTGGTGCAACGACAGCGCGCGGCCGCGCGGCTGTTGGATCGGACAGAGGGAGGGGTAAGGGTATAATGGTAATTTTAATATTTTTTTAATAATAAAAAAAATGAAAAAAGACCGAGATGATAATTTTTAAAAACTAGGGACCTCACTGTTATAATTTAAAAAACGTGGACCTCTATGATAATAACCTTTAAACTTAGGGACCTGGATGTAATTGCCCTTTTAAAAATTTAGCTAAATCTCTAAATAAATCTCAATTCAAGTAATGAAATTTAATATAAATATTTCAATAAAATCCTTGAATTTTATTAGTTCTATAATAACTATCAAATTAAACTCAACGATCTGAGTATAATTAGCCCTTTTTAAAATTATGTACTTAAGAAATTTTTTTTTGCTTTTAGATACTTTAATAATATTTACTCTTAAATTTTCAGATTTTAGTTTTATATTTATTATAAAATTTGAACTATTTAGTTAAAAGATCTTAATCATAGGCATGGTATAGTTAGTTATAAATAAATCAGTTTTTTTTCAAAATTTAAGGAATGGATCCAATTTTATAATAACAAGTAAAAATTTTATAAATTTCACTTCTTATAATAAATGTGTGTAAATATTTAACCATTTTTTGACATTTTCCCTTTTCATAGAAGAATTTAAATTGTGGAGCTTCGCATCAGGATGTCATCGAATGAGGAATATGGAAAACTTAGATGATTGTATATGTAATTATCCCAACAATCAATCTAAATTTAATTTATTTTAATTAATTTTATTTTAGGGTAAATTACACTCACGTCCTCAATTTAAGACTTAATAACACACAAATTTATGTTTTCTTAATTAACATTTGGTCCCTAACTTTTTAATAAATTATTAAATAAGTTTTTTTATTATTATTAAAAAAATTTAAAACCATTATATCCCCTCTCTCTCCTCCCCCTCTCTCTCTCTCCTGTCGATCCCTGCACGCACGAGGGGCGTCCACGGCCGTTGACGGGTCGCACGCGCAAGGGTGCAGGGACTGCCTCGGCCGGCAACCCTCGCGAGGGGCTTGTGACCCACCGATGGCTGCGGCCGTCCCTCGCACGTTCAGGGATCGGCAAGAGAGAGAGGGAGTATAATAGTAATTTTAAAAAAAATTAATAATAAAAAATAAAAACGAACTCATTTGATAATTTATTAAAAATTTAGAGACCCCAATGTTATACTTTTAAAGACAAATTTGTGCATTATTAAGTCTTAAACTCAAAGACGTAATTTATCTTTTATTTTATATTATCCATAAAGACGCCCTTCCGTAGATCCGGTAGATAATGAGGCAGCCTTGCAGACTTGCAGTCCACTAACTCTACGGCAAACACTCAAAAAAACAAAAACTCTCTCGCAGACTTCTTTTCAAAAGAAAAAAACCTCTACCGCAAACTTTCAGAGAGAGAGACAGATGGCCGGCGTCACGGTATACGGTCCGGCGATGTCGACGGCGGTTTCAAGGGTCTTGGCCTGCCTTCTGGAGAAAGATGTCCCCTTCCAGCTCGTCGCCGTCGACTTGGCCAAAGCCCAGCACAGATCCCCGGACTTCCTCAAGATTCAGGTCCCCTTTCTTTCTTTCTGCTTCTTCTTCTTCTTCCCCGTCGATTTCATCTTCTTCCAAGTGCTGACACGCCCTCAACCCTAATTTCCACAGCCATTCGGCCAAGTCCCCGCAGTCCGCGACGAGAACACGAGCCTCTTCGGTCGGTAACCCCTTCCATTCCTCCATCTCCCCCATTCTTCTAGGGCAAAATTTTATAAATTACTCTTCGATTTCCTTTGATAGGAGTTTGAAATATTAAAAATTTTTTAGATATAAAAAATTTATTTAATATATAATTTAAAATAAAATATTTTTGTTTTTAAAAATTATGTTGTATGTAAAATAAACTTGATTTTATTTAATAATTTATATATATAATATGAATAAAATTTATTTAATATGTAAAATAAAATTACTTTTTAGTATTTAATCATGTTTATAATTTAAAATAAATATAAAATATTAATAATATTTTTTAAAAATTTTAAAATTTTTGATGCTTCAATTAAATAAGGCATTAATTAACTAATTATTAATTAATTATTAGCAAAAGTGAACTCTTTAAATGGAGATAGCTGTGAAAAGAAGAATGATAACAGTAGATTTTTTTTAACAAATTGTAATAATACATTTTATTCCATATTTAAGTATTATCTTTAAAGTTTTTAATTAATCCTATTTAATTCTACAGAGTTAATAATAATAATAATACTTTAAAATTTAGAAAAATTATTTGAAATTAAACCCAGAAATTACATAATTTTTGGGTTGTTTTTAATGCGCAAAAGTTTTAAATTTTAAAGTAAAAGTTATTATATTCTTTCATTTAAAGTCAATAAATATTACTATTAAACTTTCCAACGATGCGACAATTCTGAATATTATTGCTCAATTTTAACAAATTAAAATATAAAAAATATAATATCAACGACTGAAAAAATATAAAATATAAATTTTATATTTATTTATTTTATTCTAAAGTCTTATTTGACTGAGGACTAAAAAAAATCCTAAATTTCTTTTAAAACACTTTAATCAACATTTTTCGTATTTATTTCACAGTATTACGTAAATTTAATTATTAAAAATTAATTATATTTTTTTACATAAATTTTAACTTTAAAAATAAATTTTTTTTCTCATCCACATATTCTCAAATAAAAAAATTAATTTGAAAACTTAGGGGCGGCGCGGCTGCGGCGCGGCTGCCTGATCTGTGGAGATTGAGAGGGTAAGGATATAATGGTAATTTTGTATATTTTTTAATAATAAAAAAATAAACAAAGGACCCAGATGATAATTTTTGAAAACCTAGGAACCCATGATATAATTTGAAAAACGTGGATTTGTATGATAATAATCTTTAAACTCAAGGACCTGAGTGAAATTTGCCCCAAAAAAATTATATATATATATCATGTATCTAAAATTCTCTCTCTCAAAGACATTTCGACAAACGGCTTTCGTGCAGAGTCCCGCGCCATCTGCCGATACATCTGCGACAAGTACGCGGAGAAGGGGAACAAAGGGCTTCTGGGTCGGAAGGAAGGGGGATTCGTGGAGCGAGCCTGGGTCGAGCAGTGGCTGGAGGCAGAGTCCCAAAACTTCAATCCGCCGAGCTCGGCGCTGGTGCTTCAGCTTGCGCTCGGGCCGCGTATGGGTCTGAAGCAGGATCCGGCGGCAATCGAGAAGAACGAGGGGAAGCTGGCGAAAGTGCTTGATGTATACGAGCGGCGGCTGGGGGAGAGCCGGTTCCTCGCCGGCGACGACTTCTCCCTCGCCGACCTGTCCCACCTCCCCAACTGCCATTACATCATCAGCGCCACCGACCGGGGGCACCTCTTCGCGTCGAGGAAGAACGTGGGGAGGTGGTGGGAGGAGATCTCGTCCCGCCCTTCCTGGAAGAAAGTCGTCGAGATGCAGAGCTCGCCGCCATCCTGAACAATTCGTAGATGATGATCGCATGAGCTCTTGGATTAATGCTCCATACTCTGAGATGTTCGAAATTAAGTTGGGAGGCCTTGGATCACCTTCACTTCTTTCTTTCTTCTTCTTCTTCTCTTCTTCTGTTTCTGTTTTTGTTAAAAAAAGTTTCATTTTGAGAAAATGGAGCTGTCCTTCGAAGAGAAGAGATTACTTTCTGTTCTAAAAAGTAGAGGTCAAGTTCTGTTTCATAATATTTAAGCCATATTTGGCGTGACCAAAATCACATTTAAGATCAAAATTAGGATGAAAATAATACTAATTTAAAAAATAATAATAAAAAAATTATGTGATAGTTAACAGTTCGAGTAGATCCACCTGCCTCTTTGGTTATTTGATAATCTATTTTTACGCGTATACCCTAAAAAATAAAAACATAAATAAATTAAAATTTATTTTTTTAATTAATTTTTAACTCTTATATATATTTTATATTCTTATAATTTTCTCTAAATATAATTTTAATTGAATCCAGTTTTTGTTATAAATACATTTATAATCAATTATCAAAATTAAATTTTATACCTGATAAATCAATTATTATTATATATAAATTAAATATATATAAAATATTTTTTTTACCCTTGTTGGTCTTCTTCTTCTTCACCACTGCAGAGAAGTCCAGAAGCTAGTTAGTGAATGAAAATAAATTCTTCAGTTCTTATCCAATAAAAATTATTTATAATATAATTTAATATTTTATTTATTTTTTATTAATTCATGAGATATTATTTAACTAAACATTATAATTAAAATTATCAATCAAGTGAATGAAGCGAACCAACGGCCGGATTTTAATGGCAACGCTTCTCCAACAAAATGGCGACACTCTTACTCCATTCTCGGCACGTTCTCTCTCTCTCTCTCTCTCCGTCCCGGCCGGTCTCCATGTCATCCACCCGGCAGGCCCGCAACGTCATCCCCCATCTCCGCCTTCTTAAACCTGGCCGCTCTTTCCAACATCTCTCACGCTTCTTCCACGTGCAGCTCCTTCCGCGAAGACCCGGTCTTCAGTTTTCCTCCTTCCACTGCTCATCAAATCCCAAAACCCGGCCTCCCCTTACCATCTTTTCGTCCGCTGTCGCAATGGGCTCCGTCTCTGAACTCCTCCCGCTGCTGCAGTACCCGCTTGCCCGCCGCGACGAGTCCGTCGTGGACGATTACCATGGCGTCCTCGTTCCTGATCCCTACCGATGGTGAGACCATTTGTGCATTTTCACATGTTCTCTCTTCCCTCTCAAATCATGCTTGTGCAGGCATGGTTTTGATGTTGCGCTTGGTTATCAAGGCTGGAGGATCCGGATTCCGACGAGACGAAGGTGTTCGTGGAGGCTCAGGCGGCGCTGACGGACTCGGTGCTAGCGGACTGCGGGGAGAGGGAGCGGTTGCGACGGCAGATCACCGCGCTCTTCGACCACCCGCGGTACGAGACGCCCTTTAAGCGCGGGGACAGATATTTCTATTTTCACAACACAGGCCTTCAGGCACAGAGCGTCCTGTATGTCCAGGTATTTTTGGGACGACAATTCTGCATCGATCTATACCCTCCCTGGGTTTTTGAGGTTAGGGTTTTCTTTGCAGAGCGATTTGGATGCAGAGCCGGAGGTGTTGCTTGATCCGAACGCGCTCAGCGAGGACGGGACTGTCTCTCTGAGCATCGCTGCGGTTAGCAGGGATGGGAATTACCTCGCTTATGGGCTTAGTGCGAGTGGCAGCGATTGGGTAACGATCAAAGTGATGCGGATCGAAGACAAGAAACCAGAGACTGATACAATATCATGGGTGAGAGATTGCGTTTTTATCTTATCTACCCTTTTTTTTCTCTCGAATTGGGTTGAAAATGCTGCTTCATTTTGATGATTTTAGGTCAAGTTCTCAACCGTTAGCTGGACCCATGATGGGAAGGGATTCTTCTATGGCAGATATCCTGCGCCTAAGTAAAGTTTGAGTCTCGTACTGTTCTTTCCTTCAAAGTAAGGTTTTGATTCTTACAGTAGCTGTTTTTTGTTGTTCTCTATCAATAGAGAGGGGTGTGGTGTGGATGCCGGGACAGAGACGGATATAAATCTTAATCATCAGCTCTACTACCATTTTTTGGGTACGGATCAGTCACAGGATGTATTGTGCTGGAAAGATCCTGAACATCCCAAGTACATATTTGAAGCATATGTCACTGAAGATGGGAAGGTAGTAAAACTTTCTATGTCCCATCTGGGCTCTATTTTATCTGCACAATAAGTATTGAGCTCCTTGCTTTATTTCTTTCCTTGTTGCCCTTGTGTTAGTGGCTATGGTCTTCTTGATACTGACTTTGATCTTTGGTTTTCACTTCTTTGAGTAACATGGAGAAAATGATCTAACATATGCATGTATATTGGGCAATACGTCTCTTTACCCACGATAATCCTAGGATTGAAGGATGCGCATCTGGGGGGCTGAATGGCTCTCTGAAAAGATGAAACTATGCACAAATAACTCAAAAATACATTAATAATAACAAGCGGCGTTTGTATCCCATTAAACTTCTCATTGCACATCAAAACCCCTAATTAACACTAATCACAGGGGAGACCTTAACTAGTGTTGACATAGAATCTATCATCCCAAACCCAGTTTGTGGTTTTGATGTGTAATGAGAAGATAGAACCCATCTTCCCATCCAATATGTCATTCCAAGGGACACCTTAACTTGATATTTATTAGAATTCATCATCTCACACATCGAGGAGGCTACCCTCGTGGCAATAACATAGGAAAATGGTGAGTAAAATGGTGAAGAGATAAATATTATGTTTAGGATAGCTAAGGTGATGCTCGAGAAATTATACACAAGTGTCTTTATCAAATTGAAGTGTAATGAGATGAATATTTACAAATAAGATTAGTATAAACTGTGAAACATAAAGAAAAGAAGAAAAGAGATAGTAAACTTATTAATGGATAACCCAATCTGGTAAGAACTATGACGCACAATGTCAGTGGCTTAAGCTTCCATTATGGATGAGAGAACATAATAGTTACAAGACGAGGGCTTTGCTAAGATTCAATATCCCATAAATTAATCATAAAGTTGTAAAGTCTTTTTTCCCCGCCTATTTTCTTGTGAAATGATCTTCAGGCAAAATGGTGTAATTAAGATGTCTTTTAGAGAGGTCCTGTGGTAGAAGTTTCCCTTTCCTATCTTCATGTGGTGATAGATCTCTCTCGAAGTCCTTTGGGTGAAGTTTCCCCCTTGCTCCTCACTAATGGGAAGATGTTTTATAAGCCTATAGAACTGCATCTTCTTTATGTGTTGCCAAGCCAATGGCTAGCTGGCTATAGTAGTTGGTATTGATTTGATTGGTCTACAATGTTAAGTTGATATTTAATGGGACTGTACACTTATACACTGTGATATATGCAAGTAAGTGGCAATCATACCTAGATTGGGTGGAGTTCTATCAACTGGAGTGATGTGGAATCTAGTAATAGGCTTATGACTTATGAGGTAGTTCCTGTTGGAGCCTTGTAGATGCCTTCTGATGTAATTTAACAATTGGCCTTATTGGGAAGCCATGATTGCCTTGGTGGGATATCACGATAGAGTTTACTAATTTACTTCTTGTCATGGTTACAAGATAAACGATTATCAAATTTGTTAATAAGAAAGGGGTGGCAAAACAGGTTGGTGAGTCAAACCTAGTTAGGTTCGATCCAAACTTGACCAGTTTCAACCTGTCTCAAATAGCTCAACCTAAACAGACTTGATTATTAAACGGATCGAGATCAATGATTCAAACCTATCGCTATTAATAAATGGTTTGGGTCAACCAGCCAACTAGACCTTTTTATAGAAAAAATGTTTATAAATGGGTAACTCAAATTTGATCCAATCACGTAAAACTCGAACTCAACTTATTTAATAAATAGGTCAATTCATGACATATACTCGAACTTTTCAGATTGAGTTTGGGTCGTATTCATGGTTTGAGTCATGTATTACCACTCATAACTCTTAAGTGGAGGAATGCCTTCTAAGGTGTAGCCTTCTTGTTGTCCAACCCTTGATTTTGAGGATGCTTCCATGCCATGGGCTTAGCTGTCATCTTGAGATGAGATATTAATGTAAACAACTTTTATTAATTACAAAGTTATTGCTCTTTACTCTATCAAAAAAAAAGTTATTGCTCTTTACTCATTCCATTGATTACGGAATGTCATCCTTTCTATAGGCATGGTGATAAAGTAGCTCTTTACCTTCAAGGAGGTCATCTCCTCTTGTGAGACATGATGTTATATTACCTTGTAATGTCAATATGTCATCTTATGCTTTTGCTTTAGTTATGCCTTACAACAAGAACATGTTAACGACACCAACTTTTAGGCTGATGGAGGATTGATTCTGAATTTTTAACAATCAATACATTTTCATTTTACAAGCATTGCTTCCATCCTTGAATTCTGTCTTGAAGCGTGAGTAGACTTGCTTACATGATGATATGCATAACATCATTGATCTTTGGATTTGAAGTGGGGGATGAATTTGCAGATGATGTTCAATTTTAAAATCGACTATATTTAATAAGCAAATTGTTTTACTTAAAGTGAGAAATATTTTTCAAAATATTAGTTTTACGATAAATCAAAAATTTTAAATCTCTGAAGCTAAATTATTTTAAAATTAAAATTAATTTAAATATTCTGATAAATAATAATTATCAAATTAGGTTATGGACTTATGGCTTGTCGAGTTAAATTTAATAAATCAATTAGTGTTCGGAATTAAATAAAATACTCTCACAATTAAAGCTAATAGTTATTTGAATCTTAAATTGGAAATCCAGTTACACGAATGATAGAGCAAATTAATTAATTAAATCGAGAAAATAATTTTCATTAGATTTCAATCAATCAGTAATAAGTTGAATTTAGATAGATGCTATAACCAAGCTTGATTTAGACCCAATATGAGATGGTGTTGCCCCTACTAGAAACTCGGTCCCATGATTGCAATTTCCATGAAATAAGGCTCAAGTGGGGTGGAGGGTTTGCATGCCATGTGTAAGTTGTGAGTTGGGCGATTCAAGGGGATCGTCGGGCTAAGGCAAAGGCTTGCAAGGTAGTTGTGGGATCGATGAGCTGTGTTAGCGGACCCAGACTGAAGCAAAGTCAAAGTGGAGCTTGTGGCCAAGCAACTAGGTGGACGGTTCTCGTGGAGGGTGCAGGCCAGAGTTAGTTGATCAACTTGTTGAGTCATGCATCTAGTGTGAGCAAATGAGGGAAGTTCTGGTAGTGGCGAGAGCGCGGACAACGGTTTGCAGTGACACGATTTGGTGGGGGTGTTGGTGAAGTCGAGGAGCTGGGTAGCAGCACTATAGGTAAAAGGATTTGGGGAAGAGGGATGAAAAGCGGCTTTTTCACTCAAAATAAAAAGGGATAACTTGACTATTGAAGGATTATTACCCAAAATCACCCCTTGCCTTTCACCGAAATATTGATCTAGAACTTGGATCTTGGCATTCAGAGTACTTCAAATTTCATTTTATTTGTCACTCTGTTACAAAGCTAACATTCTCATTATATATAGATCCCAAGAAATTAAAATTGAAAATACAAAATTAAATATAGAAAAAAAGGCCAAATATGTCTAACCAAATGCGAGAATAAATAAGCTCAAATCGGCCATGGTGTGATGATTTCTCAAATTAGTCAGTAAGGTTCGGATCTCATAGCCATATCTTTGATCAATGCTAAATCTGCCTAAAATAATCTCTATCATCAGTCCAATCCAAGCAGTGTAATCTAATATCAACTATCAAATGCATCACCTGCTTAATATGAATATATTGAATGGTTTCCCTGCCACTTAGTTTATGAGTTTAAGAAACCTTTATCTTCAAATGGCATGTAAGCAGATGCTTTTATATTTGAACAAGCCTGTATATCTTACATTGTTACATGCGACATGGGTTTTGGCAAAGTTTCGGTTCAATGCACGAAAAAATCTTGGCATATAAATTTATTTTAGTAGGTTAAAATAATTGCTTTGGTATTAGTATGTAAAGATAGGTAGCAGTAACTTATCAAATCATGTCCTTTGTCCTTGGTTTGTTTTGTCAGCACTTGTGGCTTAATTTGTGGTCGTCTTAAATCAGTTTTTGCTGCTAAGAATAGTTAAGCACTGTGAAACAACATTAAGACTTCTTTGGTCTTATTTCAGTTGGCTGAGTTGTGCACTATACAGATTGAAAATTAAAGGCTGCTTATCTGTTTAATTTATTTTATCTTGAGCTAATGATGCCTAATGACATTGCAGTATGTTACATTGGATATCACTGAAGGCTGCGACCCTGTAAATAAACTATACTATTGTGATTTATCTACAATTTCTGGTGGTCTCGATGGCCTCAAAGGAAGCAAGAACATGCTTCCTTTTATCAAGTTGGTTGATAATTTTGAAGCTCGCTATGCAGTTGTTGCTAATGACAATACTGAATTCACATTTTTGACAAATAAAGAAGCTCCAAAGTATAAGTTAGTTCGTGTTGACCTCAGCAAACCTGAAATATGGACCGATATACTGCCGGAAGATCAGAAGGATGTGCTTGAGTCATCTTATGCTGTTAATGAGGACCAACTCTTGGTTTGTTATCTTAGCGATGTGAAGTATATCTTGCAAATAAGGGACCTCAAAACTGGCAAGATATTACACCCATTACCTATAGATATTGGTTCAGTTACTGGGATCTCTGGCAAGCGTAAAGACTCTCAGATTTTCATTGGTTTCACTAGTTTTCTCACACCGGGAATAATTTACAAGTGCAACTTGTCAGCTGAAGCTCCTGAAATGAAGATATTTCGGGAGGTTTTTGTTCCTGGATTTAAACGAGAAGATTTTAAGGTTGAACAGGTAATTGAGTGTTATGTTAAAGAATTTTGAGCAAAATGAAATTACGTGCCATCACTTTGGGATTTGAGTCCTAAGCTTTTATATTGCTTTGCTTTCCCCTCTCTTTCTTTGTTTTATAGGTTTTTACTTCGAGTAAGGATGGCACCAAGATTCCGTTGTTCATTGTTTCAAAAAAGGATATTGCGCTTGATGGGTCCCATCCAACCTTATTATATGGTTATGGGGGGTTCAACATTAGCCTGACACCGGCATTCAGTGTAAGTCGGATAGTCCTTGCGAGGAACTTAGGTTTTGTGTTTTGTGTGGCAAATATCCGTGGTGGTGGCGAGTATGGGGAAGAATGGCACAAAGCTGGTTCTCTTTCAAAGAAACAAAATTGCTTTGATGACTTCATAGCTGCATCTGAGTTCCTCATTTCGGCTGGCTATACCAACTCTAGTAGATTATGCATTGAAGGTGGAAGCAATGGGGGTCTTCTGGTTGCAGCTTGCATAAATCAGGTTTGTGCTCTTGTTTTCATTTCAAATTATTTGAACAAAAGTCTATTAATGAAGTTTTCTACTCTTTCTTGCCTATATTTTTTATTGATACTTATTTTTTATTGCTTACTTTGCGTAATTTCTTCTGCAGCGCCCTGATCTTTTCGGCTGTGCCCTTGCTCACGTTGGTGTTATGGACATGCTGCGTTTTCACAAGTTCACCATAGGTTAGTTTTACTTCAAATAATAAGATATGCAGATTATTTTTGAACTTTGGTTAGGCCTTAACATGTTTTGCCATTTTTCAGGTCATGCTTGGACATCTGATTATGGTTGTTCTGATAACAAGGACGAATTCGAATGGCTTATCAAGTATAAATCTATACTTTTTTGCATTACTTTGCGTATGAATGTAAATTTTATGTTTTAGCAATGTTCCTTGGTAATCAACCATGTGTTTGTCTAGATTTAACCAATTTGAAATCAAAGTTAAATGGTGATATTTTTATCTTAAAAAAATCTTTTTGATAGAAATATTTTAAGACGTTTGTATCACGTGAGATGTGAAATATAGTTAGTTATCTTAAAATTAATAGGACATGACCTGTTGACTTCAGCTAACAGAACAAAAGTGCACACCCTTATAAAAGATGGGACATTTGCATACCTATCTTTAAATTCTTCTTGATTACATGTTTTGCACCCGTCTTGTTTATTATACCTAACACTTTCACTCTCATAAACCTAACCAAGCAATCTTTAAAAGGTTCAGCTTTTTCTTTATGACTTTCGTGACGAAGGTCTCTATTGTAAACCGAACAAGTCGATTTCATGAAGGTGCCTGCACCTTTCACCTCTTTGTTCAGTTTCTTTGCTTACACTTTGTATGCCTTGAACCGCACAAAGACCTCCCTATGATTTAGTGAATAAATATGCATCTGTGTTTGTCTTATAGCTGTACACTTTATTTTAATCATCCATCTTTGTATCTGTTTTTTGTTTGTTTCCCTATGTGATATCACTTCTAATTGACTCATTTGTGAATTGTGATCACTGATTACTCTTGTTCTTAGTTTGGCATCCTATAGCAGGTGGTGGAGAAGCTACTCTTAAGGATAAAGTATTTTGCCATAGTTATGATATGGGTTTAGTACTATCCTTTGTTATGGCTCAAATTAAGCCTCATCTGGAATAATTAGTTTAATTTCAGTGAATAATATGAAGAAAAAACTGTTTGAAATTGCTTGATAATACTCAATAGTTGTACTAACGGGCTAAATGCAAAGATTAAGCCTTTATCAAGGTTGGCTGTATAACATCATGATTAAGGGGGCGTTTGGTTCAGTGTTATCTTGATGTTATGTTATGTTATCTAGAGAATGTAATTGTTTGGTTTAATGATATCTATAAATAATCTTCAATTAGATTATAAAATTATTAGTCAAAAGATGACATCTAGATGTCATGACATTTAGATTACATAACATAACACTAAGATAACAACGAACCAAACGCCCCCTAAGTTTCTTCTCATTATATGATTTTAAGTTTGACATCTTTGTACCTTCTTTGCTTCTTAGATACTCACCTCTACATAATGTGAGGACACCATGGGAGACGTTTTCGGATGCAGCAGTTCAGTACCCTGCAACCATGCTGCTAACAGCCGATCATGATGACCGAGTCGTGCCGCTTCACTCGTTGAAGTTGCTTGCTGTAAGTAGCCATTTTTCGAGTCAAGCAGCCTGTTTATCTTCCATTATTTCCTTGTATGTCCTTATTAGAAGTTCATTTAAAAATAATTTTGTGCCCTTGGATAAAAGAGAGTTCATCAATCCATTTTTGTTTACCTTTTGACATATTGAATAGGTGTATTTCGTGTTGGGAAAGTCCTCACCTTACTCTTTGGCTCGTAACATTTGGGAAAATTGATTATTTAGTTTGTGATTTATTTAGATAATATTATAAAAAATTATAAAATTTTAACTCTAAAATGGCATATACATGTTGCTTTAATTATAATAAATATTTCCATAAAAAAAAATTAATAAAAAAAATGAGTGTAGACCTATTATTTTAATATAATAATATTAAACTAAATAATAATAATTTAAAGACAGTATATATATATATATAGACAGTGAAATAGATATTAATGTTATTAGATAGAATACATAAAGTGGAGGAATATATTTAGTATTTTATGTGATAGAAAAATTTTACTTAAATTTAAAGATAAATTTTATAAAATAATAATATAACTGGTAATATTATATGGTACAGACTATTGGCCTATAAAGCAAATATATATAAATAAATTAAGTATCGTAGAAATGAAAATGTTAAGATTAATTGGTGGGATAAACATGAAAGCATATATAATAATTTAGTATATTTTTGAGGATATTGGAATAGTTTCAACTTAGAATAAGGTCAGGTAAAGTCAGCTTAAATGATCTGAATATATAAATTGTAGGGTTGGATTATTAGATCTTGCTTATATAAAAAAAATAGAGAAAAATCACAAATAAAGAATGATCTGATATATTTAAAGTTAATTAAGGAGTTTTATCAATTGTTTTTATTTTATACAATTTAAAAATATTATATAAGGGTAGTGTAATAATTTGACAAGTAATTTAATGGAAGGATATATTAGCTTAATTATTTACTTCAGAGGTCTAAGTGCTTTCATAAACATGGACTAAATTGTAATATTCATCTAACCTCAAGGATCTATAAGAAATCTTCCCTTGAAAATTTTTAATGACAATTTATTTACTTTGTATGACTATTTATTCTGCATATTGATATTGATTAGATTATATATATTTACTTTAAAAAGAAATTTAATCCTTAAAAGTTTATATTTATACATAATATCATATTTTGAATACACAATTATGAAATTCATCTCACACAGTGTTAATAAAAGACTGCATTCTCTTCTACTCAAATGAGATGAATTAGTTTTTTTTTTTTTTTTGATTGATGGGTTATAGTTCATAATTATATATTTTAAGTGCAGGGTGATATATATAAATATTTAATTTTGGGGGTTGTATTAGTAAAATCTATTTTTTTTTTAGTTTATTGTTATTTTGAATTAATCTTCGTTTTTGTAGACCATGCAATACACACTGTGTAAGAGCGTGGGGAATAGCGGGCCGCAGAAGAATCCCATCATCGCCCGTTTAGACCGCAAGGCTGGTCATGGCGCTGGACGCCCTACCCAGAAAATGGTTTGCATTTTTATCCTCATTTTTGCATTTTTATCCTCATTTTTTGCATTTTTACCCCTATAAATTCTGCGTTTTTATAATTAAGGAACTTAAATCATGTGATTTTGTTAAATAGATTGACGAGGCTGCTGATCGTTATGGCTTTGTGGCGAAGATGATGGGGCTCTCTTGGTCTGATTGATCATAAATTCTTATGATGAGGACCTATTTGTAATAATTTAATTTTTCCCTTATTGGAATAATGCTTTATGTTAAAATACATGAACTAAAAATAAAATAAAATAAAATACATGAGCTGAAAAATACTCTTTTCTTTGCTTATGGTAGTACGCATGTTATTTTTAATAAATAGTAGAATATATTATGTAATATTAAAAATTAAAGATCAAACTAAATATGATTGTTCAAATTATTGTTTGGGTAAGTAAACTTAAGTTGAATTTTATTTAAATTAAATATTAATTTAAATATCAACCAATTATTGACCTTCGAGCCTCATTGGCTCGAAAAATTATTGGGTGCGGACAGCGCACTGATTGGACGCCCAATCAAAGGGCGCCACATGTGCTCGGACCCAGCTGTATGGCACACGTGACATCCTCTGATTGGGTTCCGAACGGTGCGCCGTCCGAACCCAATAACTTCTCCATTGGCTCAAGTAGGGCTGTTATCGGGCCGATTTCGAGCGAGTCAAACTCAACTCGAAATCAAAAATTTCGAGCTCGGCTCAAAATTGGTCCGAAATCGAAATGGGATATGATTCGAGCTAGCTCGGCTCGAAATGACTCAATTTCGAGCCGTTCGAGCCGACTCGAATCAGATTCGAATCAGCTCGGAATTGTTAAAAAAATGTAGAAATATTATGTATTTAAGAGGATTTAATCCCTAGACCTTGAGAATAATTGACCTTAAATCTCCTCTAGTCTACCACTAAACCACTAATTAAATTATATGAAATAAGAATCTATTTATATATATGTTTATATAATATATCAATATTATTTATGCTATACATATAATTTCGAGCCAAATCGAATCATATTTCGAGCGAGTTAGGGCCAATTCGAAATTGGCTCGAAATGAACTTCGAGCCAAAATCCTTAGCTCATGATTCGATTCAAAATTTTCGAACCGATTTCGAATTGATTCAAAAATCGAATGAGTTCCGAGCGAGTTTCGAGTTTCAGATATTTTTACTAGGCTCAAGACGCCTGATAATATCTAAATTAACGAATTTTAATCAAACGCTACCAAATTACATCAAATTATGGGCATTTCATCGCATTCATACAAATTGCAATTATGCATTGCCCCCAAACAATTAAATCCTTTATGGGACGTACAAAGACAAAATTACCCCCATGCCGTCTCTTACCCTGCCACCGCCTTCTCCGGCGAACCGTCGCCCTCCCCCTCCCTCCCTTGCTGCCGCCGCTCAAATTCCTGCACGAGCTCCGGATCAACGTTCTCCACCGGCTCCCACGTCTCCTCCTCCGTATCCACCCACTTCACCAAATACTCCCTTCCTCCTCCCCCTCCTTCGGGCGACTCTCTCGCCGCCACCACCGCCTCCGCGACCCCATACTCTAATCCGGCCTCGAAATCCGCCACCAGGTCCTCAGCCACCCAAGCCCGCCGGACCCACTCCCTCCCTCCATCCCTCCACTCCACCAAATACTCCCTCCTCTTCCCCTTTCCCCTCGCCTCCACGATTCTCTCCACCTCCGCCCACTCGTACACCGCCCTCTCCAACTCCGCCACTGCTGCCTGTAACCCCACCCGCCTCGCAAACGCCGCCGGATTCCCGCTCGGCGTCGCCGCCAACACCTCCTTCGCCAGCTCCATCGCCGTCCGGTCCCGCTTGTCTTCCGCCGCCGGATCCGCCCCTGCCTCCAGCAGCGCCCTCACCGCCCCCGGGCGCGCGTACCCCGCCGCCAGGTGCAGCGGCGTCAGGCCGCCGCCGGCCTTCTCCAACCGGTTCACGTCCGCCCCCGCCTCTGCCAGAACCCTAACCGCCTCCTCCGACCCCATCCCGGCGGCAAAATGGAGCGCCGTCCGGCCGTCGGGGTCCTCTGCGTCAGGGTCACGGAAAACAGAGTCGTCGGAGAGAAGGAAGGAGAGCGCGGCGGCGTCAGCCTTCCGGGCGGCTGTCCACCAGGGGGTTTCGTACTCAGCGACTACGTCGGCGGCGATGCCGGAGGCGGAGACCCATGACGGGGAATGGCCGTCCTTCCATTCTATCAAGTATTCGGCAGCGGCTGTGGTGGAGACAGAACCGTCCGCCGCGTACACGGGGGTCCTGACCGTCCGGCTTCCGATGATGCGGTGGACTTCGCCGTAGGACTCCTCTTCCGGCGGTGTAGACACTGGTTCGACGGCAGGTTTGTTCTTCGTTTCTTCACTGTGTGAGGCTGGAGTGGGAGACGAGGGGTACTGGTCTTGGAAGAAGGTGGCGGATGGGACTGCCGGAGAAAGGCGGCGGAGGCGGCGGAAGGAGGCAGCGGTGGCGATAGAGATGGTAATGGATTTTGATGAAGGGTAGAATGGCAAATCGGGAGGAAGTTTGAGGACAGTTAGAGAAGGGGGAGCGAGCGCTGCCTCCATGGGGAATCCGATGGTTGAGAGAGAGAGAAGGGGGAAGGAGGAGAAGATGACGATAGGATAAAGAAAAGGATGTGGTTAGATTTCTCTTCATCTTTTATGGTTCATCGGACGGTCGAGCTTGAACGATCGACTCTCCCTAATGGCAGAGCAATTGCCGTCTCTGCCCTCAAGAAAATAATTTTTTCCGCTCCTTCCCTGGCTCAGCAGAGTGGCGCTCAATTACCTTGAGAGAGAGAAAGCAAAGGGGAACTTTTTGTTAGGAAAACCTGAATAAGCTGACGCATATGAGAATGAAAGACGAAGGGAGAGATCTGCTCTCAAGTTGCTGCAGCCTGCGGGGAAATCTTTTGCTTTCGAGTGATTCGTTCTCAAGAGAACCTTTCTTTTAAGTCGAGAGATTCGTTCTCAAGGGAACCTTTCTTTTAAGTCGAGTGATTCGTTCTCAAGGGAACCTTTCTTTTAAGTCGAGTGATTGATTGGAGGACTACCTACTTGCTAGAAAAAACAAAACTCCCACTTTGGGCATCTTCCCTTCCCCCACACAAGAATGAGAAGTTTTGCTTCCTGCCTTCTTTTGATTAATTCGCAATAAATAGACGGTGAGATAGTCCTCCAATCACTTAACTATAAAATTTGAATGTTGACGGGTTGGGATCTTGTTCTGCGTCCAAAGTCCAAACAAGGTGAGTCCTAACTCTTTAATTTACGCCTAGGAGTTTCCAGCTATCAAACTCAAGACCTCATTTATCCTATTGCAAAAAAAAAAAAAAGAGAGCAAATAATCATATAGGTTCTTGAGGTTTATGGATAATATCAAGTAAGTTTATGACTTTTTGATAAAATTACTGAGATTGACATTAATATTTCAATTAATTTTTTTTTTGCTTAATTTGATCTCTTTTTAATCTTTTAAATATTTAAATATAAGATAATAAAATTAATACTCACCTCCCATCTTAGGCTGGAGTTGCAATAGGCCACGGCGGCGCAGTAGTGTACACTTAGGGCAGATCGTTGCACACGCAAGTTGTCGTGTATACAATTCTGATGCAATAGCTTGCAACTGCCCTGGGAAGCCACGCACGTGACAACAACTGGCTTTGCTTGCGATGGGTGGTAGGCTACGAGCATCAATACTTCTGGGAGCCTAACGTACTCGTATCCGATACTTGTCGGATACCGATACGACTTCGATACGTATCTGATACGCCAGGTGGCGTATCGGAATTTTTTATATTAAAATATGTCGCTGATACGGCCTGATACTTTGGCGATACTTCTCCGATACGGTTTTTTTAAAAAAAATTAAACGAACCGGTTCAGTGGCCAGTCTAATTCAGCGCGATCATATTAGGGTTGCGGAAGCTGCTCAATGCGTCGGTGAAAAATCAAATCACAGCTCTCTGTTGTCGCCGCCCTTGCCATCTGCTGCCTTCGCTCTCGCCGTCGGCTGCCGTCTCCTTCGCCATCGGCTGCCGTCTCCCTCGCCGTCGGCTCGCGTCGCCCTCACCGTCGGCTCGCATCGTCGTCATGGTCTGCTCGAGTCGCGGTTTGCTCGTGTTTGCTGCCTCCTGTCGTCGCCCTCATCGTGCGCTGTCGTCGTCCTCTGGCCATGCGCTCCAGTTACCTCTCGTTGTCCGCTCCCCTCACCTCTCGGCTTTCTCTGTGCAATCCACAGCCTTCGCGGCATCACCTCTCGCCGTACGCTGCCCTCGCCCCGTCTGCAGCACTCCCTCTTGTTGTGCTGACCACAGCACTTACGGCGTCGCCTCTCGTCGTCCACAGCACTCCCTGTTGCTGCGCTATCCGCAGCCCTTGCGACGTCGCCTCTTGCCGTCAACAACACTCGCCTCTCGTTGTGTCATCAGCTGCCCTTGCGGCCTCACCTCTCATCGGTTTAGTCTGACATCTGTGTACAAGGATTTAGGTTTGTACTCCATCTTGCTCTTTTTTTTGTCATTTATCTGCCTTTTTCTTTTGCTTACTTTCATCTATTATTAACTTGTGTGCAAAAATAGAATTATTTTTAAGCAGTATGTTATTTATGATATTTTTGTTAAAGTTTTTAATATTATAGTTGCTTTTTCTTCAATTAGCTAAATGATATATGTTATCAATTGCAAGGAAGTTGAAATCATCTATCATATGTTATCAATTGCAATGTTCTTTAATAAATATTTTCTGGTTTCTAAGATATTTTTTTATTTGAGTAGAAGATTGATTTTTTTCCTATTAATTACTATTTTTTTTCTTTGTTTTATTTGTTTTGTTTTAGAAAAAATGACAGATAGTGGTTCTGGGTCTTGTGATTATTCAAAAGAGAATGATGAATTTTCTTTGTGGAAGTAAGTTAAAAAGTTAGAACAAAAAATTTGGTGGTGGAAACACAAAGTTTAAATGCAGTTATTGTAATTTGACATACAGTGGATCATATTTCAGGGTAAGATCTCATTTATTGAAAATATCAGGAAATGGAATTAGATGTTGCCCTAAAGTGACTTCTTCACATCTTGCTGAAATGCAAAAGATAGATGCTGAAGTAGAGAAAGCTAAAGCTTTAAAAACAAAAAAGTTTCACTTCCTTCTGCAACATCTCATTCGGTTGTTGGTGCCTCCTCTTCGTCACACTCTATCTTCACAATGGAAGGTTTTAACACTGGTTCCAAGAGAAGGAGGAGAGATGAAAACACAGATATTGAAAAGGCATTTAATATACAACTTAGGGAATAATTGCATGAATTAGTTGCACATGCTATTTATTCTCCCGGTTTGCCTTTTCATATTGCTAGAAACCCTTATTGGGTCGATATGCTGCGTTTACATGCAAAGGCCTCAATGGAAAGCTACGTTCCTCTAGGATATAATAGTTTGCGGACCACGTTACTGTAGAAGGAGAAAGCACACATTGAGAGGCAATTACAACCAATTAAAAATACTTGGAGTTTGAAAGGTGTGACATTAGTAGCTGATGGATGGACAGATCCTCAGAGAAGACCTCTAATTAATTTTATGGCAGTCTCAAATAGATGTTCTATGTTTTTAAAAGCTGTGAATTGTGAAGGAGAATATAAAGATAAATTTTTTATTGCACAACTTATTAAAGAGGTTATCACGGAAATTAGTTCGAACAATGTGGTGCAAGTGATCACTGATAATGCACCTGTTTGTAAGGCTGCAGGTGCCATAATAGAGGATCATTTTCAGCATATTTTTTGGACATCATGTGTTGTGCATACATTAAACTTGGCTTTAAAAAATATTTGTTCTCCTAAAAATACAGAAGAAAATGTTGTGGTCTTTGAGGAATGCCATTGAATTAGTGATATTGCAAGTGATGCAAATTTCATAAAAAATTTTATCACTAATCATTCTATGAGGCTTTCCATGTTTAATGATAATGTGGAATTAAAGATGTTGGCTATTGCAGAGACTCGCTTTGCTTCTATTATTGTCATGCTTAGAAGATTTCGACAAATAAAAGAAGGGTTACAAAAAATGGTGATATGTGATAAGTGGAATATGTATTGAGAAGATGACATGGAGAAGGCTCGGTTTATGAAAGAGAAGTTGCTCAGTGACTTATGGTGGGATAAAGTTGATTATATTATTGCTTTTACTGAGCCTGTATATGAAATATTGTGTATTGCAGATACTACCAAACCATATCTCCACTTAATATATGATATGTGGGATAACATGATTGAGAAAGTAAAGATAATTATTTATAGGCATGAAGGAAAAGTGAGTAACGAAGAATCAAGTTTTTTTAATGTTGTTTTTGATATTCTCATTCAACGTTGGACTAAAAGCAACACTCATCTCCACTGTTTGGCACATTCGTTGAATCCAAGGTAATTAATAAAATATTTATTTAGCATTCATATATGTTAGATTGCTTAAATTCTTCAAATGTAATATGCATAATTGTATATTTTTATTGTAGATTTTATAGCAAAGAATGGCTCTCCAAAGGTCCAAATAGAGTTGCTCCTAATAATGATGAGAAAGTACAAATTGAAAGAATGAAGTGTGTGAAGAGGTTATTTCCTGATAGTGAGCACAGAAAAAGGGTTAATGAAGAGTTCAAAAAAAATTTCTTAAGTCTTAGTTCCTTTAGTGATCCAGATTGTATATCAGATAGAGCAATGATGGATCCTAATATTTGGTGGGCAACATACAGAGCTAGCACTCCACTCCTTCAACAACTAGCAATGAAATTACTTGCCAAGCTTCTTCATCTTCATGTTGCGAAAGGAACTGGAGCACATATTCATTTATTCACTCCATGAGGAGAAATAAAATTTTACCACAACGTACTGAAGATTTAGTGTTTGTCCACAATAATCTTTGTCTCTTGTCTAAAAGAAGTCCACAATACATGGAAAGAGCGATGCATTAGTTTCTGTTGAAAATACATGTATGTTTGAGGTGGCATCACTGTCTTTAGACGAGCCCGAACTCGAAGTGATGTTAGTTGATGAAGTAGACAATGAAGGAGACCTTTACGACAACTTATAAAGGAATTTATGAAGACATGAGGCCTATTGGGACATTTTGTGATCTAATTTTGATTATGTTTTGTTATTATTATTTTGTGTTTTGGACTTTTGGACCTATGATTATTGCTCATGGATTATGTGTTTTATATTCTAGTTGATATTATATTTATGGTCAATATAAATTCAGTCATATTAATTGCTTAGGAATACTAATAACTGTTGTTATTTGATATGACTACTACTTTTAATATCTATTAATACCTTTGTTAATGCAGATATGCTAATATGTCATAGAAAACGAGAAAATCATAATTTACTGTTGTCGCCTGTCGGTTATTCCATAATATAGTTAACTTGTGGGTTAGCTCGGCTCTCTCAGGTAAGTGTTACATTGAAGCACTAGTTTTTAGTTTTATTTTTAATGTTTTTAAATTAGTAAATCACTAATTTGTTGTACAATTTCTACAATTCTTAATAAAATAAATTGAGATGAGAGGATTCGAACCTCATACCTCTCACATACTAAAAGTAAGTGCTCAACCATATGAGCTACATCTCAAATATAATATATTTTTATTTTATGTATATATAAATATAATATTTAAATACCGTATCTTAGTTTTTTTGAAATTATCGTATTGTCGTATCCGTATCGTACCGTACCCATATCGCTGTATCGCTCCCGTGCTTCATAGGTGGTAGGTGAGAAGGATATTTTTATTATTTTAAATTTAAATATAAATTTTATTTAAAAATAAAAATAATCAAATTAAGTAACAAAAAAACGTAATTGAAATATTAATCTCAATCTCAGTAACCTCATTAAACCAACTAAATATTACTACTAAATCTCAAAAACTTATGTGATATTTATTTTTTTTCTCCATATTAACCCCACACTTACTAAGAAACTAAGTTTCTCGGATTTGTTTAGTTCGGTTAATCGATCAAGTGAAAGAGGAGTTAGTACTGTTAAAACGTTCAAAATTCTCTATAATAAATTCGAAATTCGATTGAAACTCAATTGATACTTAAAATGGAGTTTGGAGACCATTGTAGAACTTGTTTTCCTTTGTCGCCAAGAGCCGTGTGATCCAAATCAAGGGGCTGAAAATGAGCCTCAATTATAGTACAATGCCAGCTTAAACTTAGCCGTAGGATTTAGAAAGCGTTTGGTTCATTTTTATCTTAGTGTTATGTTATGTAATTTAAATGTGATGACATTCAAATATCATCTTTTGATCAATAATTTTATAACCTAATTGAAGATTATTTATAGATGTGATTAAATTAAATAATTGATTTTTCTAAATAATACAACATTGAACTTAATCCAGTGGATTAAATATATCTGCCAATTATTTTTTAGTGGAGTGATTTACATTTATTATCCCCAAAACGTCCTTATTATCTTATAAAATACAATTTCTTATTATTCATTTAATTTTCAAACATGTGCATTTAAATGTCACACTAAATAAAAAATATAAACTATAATTAATATATATATATATCTTTCAAAAACAATAAATGTAAATTTTAAGAATTATTAAAAGCAAATATTCATCAAGAGATTGATGACAATGTAAATATTTATTTTTAAAATTTAAATGAGTGATTTTTTTTTTGCTAAAGCTTGAAATATTTTTTTAAATATGTGATAAAAGTGATATATATATATATGTATATAAAATTATTGAGTCTGAAGAAAAATTATTGAGTCGGTTCCAATGGCTATTGATACTTTTTTCGAATACTAGTTCCTAAATATTCGAGTGAGTACACAAAAATCAACCTAAAATTTAAAATATTTCAATGAGAAAAAATTTAAATTATATTCACAATATAATATTATTTTAAAAATAAATATACTCACATAATCATTTATTTTTTCATAAACTAATAATTAATTTTAAGGTTTTATAAGCAAACCTCTCCACAATAGTAACCATTAAACCAAATGAGATGCATTAACCCAAACCACATCACTCAAAAAAGCTACACAAAAGTCATCACTCCTCACACGATCAACTGTAGACGAAGACGACAGCGAAGAAGAATGCATAACTCCAATCCTTGACTCAATGGCTCGCCGGAGAGCTCTTCCCACCCTCATCCCCTCCGTCCTTGTGATGTCCAGGCAGCTTCTCCATGATCTTCCCCAGAAACCCCTTCTTCTCCTTCCCTTCAAGCCCCTCCACTTCCTGCTCAACAGCCGCCGGCGCCGGCGATGGAGGCGGTGGAGCGACGGCCCATGTCTCGGCCTCCACAGGCTTTTTGTAGTGGCCGGGGAGTTTCTCCTTGATCTTCTCGAGGAACCCCTTCTTCTCTTCTTCGTAAGACGCCGGCGGCGCCGTCTCCTCCACCGTCACCGTCTTCACCACCACCGTCGTGCCCTCCTCCGCCGGCGGTGCCGGCTTCTTCTCCTCTCCTCCGTGCAGCTTCTGCTCGATCTTCTCTTTCAGAGCCTTCTTCTTCCTCCTGATCTTCTCCTTGACCCCTCCCTCCCCTTCAACCTCTTCTTCATCGCTCTGCACGGAAACAGTGAGCAAGAAGATACCCAAAGGCTTAATAGAACAAGCAAAAAAAACAGAGTTATTTACCGAGCTAGAGCTGGAGCTCTTTGAGCGGTGAAGCTTCTCGAGAATCCCCTGCTGACCCTCCTCCGCCATCTCTCCCTCTTCGATGTGGATCTGCTCCACGCCTGTGACCAGAGCATCATCTCCCACCACAGGCTTCTTCTTCTCCTCCTCCCTCCCCAGGAAATCGAGCAGACCCCTGTCCTTCACTTCCCCCTCGCCTTCCGGCGAGATCACCACCTGTTCCTTATGCTCCTCTGCCATTGCTGAAGTTCACCGGTATAGAAGGAAAGAATTGGGCCATAGCCATTATATAGCGCTAAAGACGTGGGCACGCGTTGGCAACGCGAGGAATGAATTCAATTAAAGAGAGAAGGAGAGGGGCCGTTTATGCCACCGACCTCGCCGTTGAATGATTAAGGGGTTAATTACCTTTGGGTACCTGAATTTTTAAAATTACATGTATGTTGGTCTAAACTTTTTAGATTTAAGAGTGCTTGGTTTAATGTTTTCTCAATGTAATATTATATTATTTAAACATCAACCTTTTAGTGTAATTCTATAATTTTTTAAAAAATTATCTACATAGATTATCAAACAAATAATTAATTTCTCTTTATAATATAATATTATATTAAAATAATATTATATCAAATTCTCATTTAGCCAAATTAAATTTCTTTGATTTCAAAATTATTTTTCATTTTGTGAGAATCTCAGCTATTTCTAGAGTTGAGAATGATGCCAGTTCAAATAAAGCCAAGCACCGCTCAAACTGAACTCGTTAATTCATAAATCAATTCAAGCTCGATCTCGACTCAAATATTTCAAATTTGAGTTGGCTCCACACAACTAGCACTCAAATTCGAGCTGATTGAATCTTAACCAAATCACTGAATTAAAAATTACTTAAGAAGAAAAATTAAGAATTTTTTATTCGTATTTACCCAACACTTTCTAACATCCATGTTTACATACTTTTATGAAAATAATAAACAAATATATTATATAGATAAACTACATATACATTAAAAATTGAAATCCAAGTCAAGCTTAAACTGAATTGTTCGATCTAACCATGACTCAAACTCTGCTCGATAAAACTACAAACTATAGATATAGGTTATGGCTCAAAGCAGCAAACTCAGTTCAAGTAAAATGTTAATCTGAGCATTAAGCAGTTGACAAATTTTAATCCCAAATCACTCATATAACTTCCTCACTTCTTTCCCATTGACAAGTGCATTTCATTTAAAAGGACTTGATCAAAATTGTCGGTGAGTTGAGGGTGCAATCAAACATTCAAAAATAAATTAGGACTTAATTAACATTGAAAAGTTGAGACCTCGATGTAATTAAACCTTGATTGATTGATAAAGAAAAGGAAAGAAATTTCAAAGGGAAAGGTGTTAAAGAGGAAAAGGAAAGGACACTCGGGGGAGGCAAGGGGGCGTGGAATCGGCCAGTCGGCATCCAGTAGCTATCGTCCACGTGTAGAGCGTACGTGGTACTGGGTCCCAGTTGGTCCCGGACTGTGGTCTCAAAAGTCGGTGCCATGTGTCTGGCTAGTAGATCCAATTATATTTATGCGGTACGGTGTGGAAACCGCCCGAAACGGCCGTGTGATGGTCGGTGACATCGCCGTCGGAAACGCCGGAATATTCTCGACCACTTAAATTAAATTTAATGGTAAATATTATATTTCTATGTTGCATAAAATCGTTTGAATAAAATTACCGGATTCCATTCGGAAATATCACAAAAGTAGTAACGTGCCACCAAACTTTTAGTTCTCATTTATTTCGAGATATTTATTTAATTCGATAAAAAATTTAATTATAAAAATTAATTTTATTATAAATCTAATACAAATAAAAATTTAAAATTAACTTTATTTTATATATTATATAATTCCTAATATTAAATTTAAAAAATAAATTATTATTTTTTTCATAAAAAAAATTAGAGCCAAACAAAGCCTTATAATCTTTCTGTATTCTTCAGTTTTATATTTGCAAATGTAAGTTATAATTTAAATTAAAAATATTAATTATAGTGATTATATATATATGCAAAAGGTGCACATGCATTTGTATTGACTAGACCTGGGCATTGGGCGGGTGGCCCGACGGGCTAGCCAAAGCTCGATAAATTTTAAACGGGTTTGGTTATTTATTTTGGCCCGACATTCGGGCTTGGCCCGGCCCGAGCCCGAGTTGACTTAGTCAAAGCCCGGTTAAGCCCGGGCCGGGCTTAGCCCGACCCGCCCAGGTTGAAAATGATTATATTGCTATATATGCTTCTTTTCATAATATTTATATTATAAAAGATATTATTGAAATTATATTTATTAAATTTTAATTTTTTTTAGTTATTTAAGAAATTGAATGAAAACATGAAGCTTACTTGTCTAGAATTCTCATTAATTTGTTTAACTATTTTAAATTAATATTCTAAGAAAAATATTATTGGATTTTGTAATTATCAACTTAAATAAAATTATATTAATA